>CANXYI011309249.1:0-20073 GCA_948208565.1 Hura crepitans | reverse complement strand
AACATGTGCTGATCTTTCTACATTAATAATGTCGCATCTTATTAATATTATGATCAGGGATATTTAGATATATCACATTTTCATGCAATAAGAATCTTACATCATGAACACTTCATGATTTCCTCTGTACTGTGATTACATACCAGGGACATAAGTAATATATAAAAGTACCATGATATAAAGAGAAATGCCTTATAGTAAGAAATCACAAGGTTTAAATAGATGAGTACTACCCTATTACATTAGCTCTATGCATACTTCTAATAGTCTCCCACTTGCACAAGAGCCAATTACCCTTGTACTTAATCACCATAGCATTTACATGTTGATCAAACTTTCCTTATGATAATGCTTTTATGAGAGGATTAGCTATGTTCCAATTTGTGCGGACCCTTTCAATTTTCACATCTTATCTATTAATGATCTCCTTGATTAGATAGTAGTGCCAAAGAATGTGTTTGGATTGTTGATGAGACTGTGGTTCATGAGCTTAGGCAATAGCCCTATTGTTATCACAATATAGTGGTATTAGGTCAACAATGCGTAGAACCACTCCAAGTTCTACAAATGAACTTCTTAGTCTAAATAGCTTCTATAGCTACAATGGAAGCTACTGTATACTCGGCTTTGGTGGCAAAATAAAAAGTCATATCCTATTTGGAACTCTTCTAAATAATTGCTCCTTGACACATAATGTATATGTATCTGGATTGAGATTTACAATCATCTTTATCATATTAGAAGCTAGCAACAGTATACCTATTAACTTATATATCTCCTTCTCTATAAATCAAGAATAGATCCTTAGTCCTTCTTAAGTACTTAAGGATATTCTTTATAGCCACCCAATGTTCCTCTCTATAAATAGATTAGAATCTACTCGTGACACTCAGAGCAAATGCTATATCGAGTCTTGTACATAACAATGCATACATGATAGATCCTATAGCTGAAGCATATGGAATCTTGCTCATATGCTCTCTCTCCTTTGGTGTCTTAGATGACATAGATTTAGAAATGTGTTTTCCATGTAACATAGGAATATAACCTTTCTTGGATAGATCTATGCTAAACCTTTTTAGCATATTAACTATGCACATTGACTGTGAAAGACCAAGTAACCTTTTTTATCTATCTCTATAGATCCTGATCCCCAAGATGTAGGTTGCTTCTTTAAGGTCTTTTATGGACTTATCCAAATCTTGACTAACTTGAGGATAGAGACATCATTTCTTATTAGTAGTATGTCATCTATATACAATACTAGAAAAATGACTGCACTCTTACTAACCTTCTTGTAAACACATGGTTCATCCATATTTTGTGAGAAACCAAACTCTTTGATTGTCTTATCAAAATGAATGTTCCAGCTCCTAGATGTTTGCTTCAATCCATAAATGAATCTTTGAAGTTTGTAGACATGATTACCATCTTTTAACATAGAACTTTCAGGTTGTATCATAAACACTTCCTCTAACAATTTTCTATTAAGGAAAGCTGTCTTTAAATCTATTTGCTAGGTCTCATAATTGTAATGAGTAGCAATAGCAATCGGAATTTGAATGGATTTAATCATTGCTACTGGAGAAAAAGTTTTATCAAAGTCAATTCCTTGTCTTTGATGATAACTTTTTGCTACTAATCGAGCTTTATAGGTAATCACAATACCTTCCATGTCTATCTTCTTCTTAAAGACCCATTTACACCTTAGGTTTTATCCCTTCAAGTGGATCAACCATGGTCTACACCCTGTTATCGTACATGAAATCCATTTCAAATTTCTTGGCCTTAAGCCATGAGTTTAATTTTTAACTCTTCATAACCTCCTCATAACTAGTAGGCTCATGGTTTTCGACTATAGTCACTTCTTTGTCCTAGTCCATATGAAATCTATATCTCTCTAGAATAGTCCTGACCCTAATAGATCATCTAGGAACTTGTATTTCTATAGGTTCTTCTATCACCTTATCACTATTAGTAATAGAACTATGATCAGTTGATTGATTTGCTTTAATTTATGTATTTTGAGCTTTATCAAATTAAATTTTACACCCACTGTCTTTCATGAGAAACTCTTTCTCTAGAAAGATTGCATGCTTTGAAACAAACACCTTTTATTCCAAAGGATGGTAGAACTAGAATCCCAAAATTTCCTTTTGATCCCCCACAAATAAGCATTTGTTAGAATTAGCTTCAAGCTTATCTAACATTATTCTTTTCACATATGCAAGGCATCCCCATACCTTAATATGTAAAAGAATAGGTTTCTTGTTATACCATATCTCATATGAGGTAACATCAACTGACTTTGATGGAATTTTGTTTAAAATTTAAATGGCAGTTTTTAGTGCATACCCTAAAAAGACTTAGGTAAGTCTAAAAGACTCATCATAGATCAAACCATATCTTATAGAGTTTGATTTCTCCTTTTAGATACACTATTATGTTGAGATGATATAGAGGAGTCCATTGCGATAATATACCATTATCTCTCAAATAACCCCAAAATTCTTTACTTAATTATTCACCCATCTCAATTAGATTTAAGTGTTTTAATACTCTTGCTAAGTAGTTTCTCAACCTCATTTTTAAATTCTTTAAACTTTTCAAAGGCTTTAGATTTGTACTTTATAAATACAAATACCCATATCATGTATGAACATCAATAAAGGTAATGAAGTATAAGAAATCTCCACATGCATGTGTTATCATTGGACCACATACAACTATATGTATGAGTTCTAATAACTCGCTCACTCACCCTTTTCCAAAAAGAGGTGATTTTGTCATCTTGCCTATTAAACAAGACTCACATGTGTCATATGATTCATAATCAAATGATCCCAAGCTACCCTCCTTATGTAACTTAGCCATGCATTTCTCATTTATATGGCCAAGGTGATAATGCCATAGATATAATGGCATCATGTTATCTATCTTGGAACTCTTGGTACTAATATTATGCACTTCTTTATCTTTATCCAAAACATAAATTCCATTACTTATTGTACTTGAACAATAAAATACATTATCTAAGTAAATAAAACATCCCTTGTGCTTATTAATGGAAACATCATAACCTTTTTCAATAAGACAAGAATTGAAATAATGTTTCTAGATAAAGAAGGAACATAATAGAAATAGTTTAAAATTAATACAAGTCTAGAAGGCAAAACAAGATGATATAATCCTATAGCTAATGCACCAACTCTTACTTTATTTGCTACATGCTAGTCCACATCTCCTTTTTTTACTTTCTTATTGCTCCTTAGTCCCTGTATAGAAGAAACTAAGTGAGAACCACATCTAATATCCAATACCCATGTTTGGCTATCAATGGTTGTACTAGTATTAATTTCAATCTCATTAATACCTAAAGTTGAAGCAACTCTTTACTTCTCCTTCTCACGAGACTTTATGTAGGCTTTATAGTTGCACCTCTAATGCCTATATTTTTCACAATGGAAGCACATGCCTTATGTGGCAATCTTCTTTCCACTTTTATAGGCTTTTAACTAATTAGGCTATAATTTATGTTCCTAACAAAAAAAGTCTTAATTAGATTTACATTAATTTTATGATTATATAATTAACTCTTAATTCTAATATATCATAAAATTATGGAATTGAAGCCTAATACTTAAAGTGTTCTTCATTATCTACAAATGAAATAATGTATTAGATGTCATATACCTTTTATTTCATAAGATGACATTTGATGATTTGAGCATCATATGCTTATACTCTTTTTAAACTTTAGGACACATAGAGGCAATCATATTACCATCCCCCATATACTTTTGAAAAGGCTTCTAACTCCCAGTTGGAATTTTCATTAATCAAAAGAGGTCGAACGCATGTGTCCAATACATTTGTCTTCTCACTTTTGAGTAAGTATTTTTAGATTTTGAAGTCATTTCAGTCAATATTGGAGTAAATTCAATTTGAAATACATTATGGTAGTGATGCTACATTTGAAAATGAAAGTATGTTAGAGTATGATCATGTATATGTATACAACAATTTTAAGGTCTTTAAAAATTGCACATTACTCCCATAATTTTATTATGAATCAATAGCCCTCACTGATTGATCTAGGAAAGCCCTTTGGAAGCTTTCTTAGTGTGCCAGTATCTATTTTACTTAAGCTTAAAGCCAGGAGTATGCTCAATAAGCCCAACTGTTAACTAAATGGTAGGCATCTCATGCCAATTGCATCATATGCAACTATTGATCAGTTGCTCATCAACACTTGATCCATATGTATCATACACACATTTTCCTAATCTTGCCTCATGATTATTACCCTTGATATGCTTAACAAACTAATAACTAGGTTAAGATAGACCTATTAATGTGATTTAAAAATATCCAATATACCATAAGCTTGAGTATGCTTAGCAACCTAATACTAAAGAGAACTCTAGTTTAACTCATAATAATGAAAGGCTTGCAAGTCTTATATAATTAAGGGATTTCTTCTAATTAAGTCTTATCATGCATGGTCGGTGCATGCTTATACATATTTTATCATATTAAATTATGCATTCATATTTAATCATATTAAATATGATTTAGTTGTGGGCTCTTACTATATTGATTTCTCGAGCCAAGGAAACCAATTGGGCCAAACCTAAAAAGAAATGAACAATTATATCTATTTCTTCTTAAACCTCATTGGTGGGCCTTTTTCTAAATTTTGCTCCTTACATAACTTTTTTCTATTCTAATCCTAAGTAATTAAATTACATCATATATAAATGAGAATACCTCATATTACATGTGAGGAGGGATAGATAAAAAGAGAAGTATGAAGAGAAATAGGAGAAAAAAGGCTAGAACATATAAGCCCAATTTCACCAAAGAAATTTTCATGCAATACAGATCAATCATATTGGCCTTAGGCCTATAACTAGTCATCATACCAATCATACACCCTTAGCATGTATATCTATTACATCACATGTATCAAATATTGGAAAGGTGCATTATGATTGAATTATAGAATTATAACACTTATAAAACTAGTATCGATTGATCATTTTTTTTCTTGCTTAAACATGAAAAATCAATCTTATTGATCATGTAATTTAATTTCATTAATCCCATTAAAAATAATTAATTCACATTTTCATATTCATTTAATTCTAAACCATTTAAAATTAAAATGATAAAACATCATAAAGTAAGAAAACAAATTTCCTTTATACGTGTAGGAGGATATACACATAAATAAGTGGGTTAAATCATTATCTCAATTTGATAACAATTACCAAATTAGATTTATAACACTTGTAAGTCAAGGCTTTTTAACTAGTACCATTAAGGCTCGAAAAGAGTTCCTAGAGTGTCAAGTCACCTTCACGAGGGCCGAGGTAGGGTGTACTAGTCATGAATCTTTAAGGGGTTTAAAAATAATTTAATTTAAAGACTTAACAGAACTAATAAATTATTTTAGGCTATAATCTAGTAAGTTGTAGGCTAAGTTGGATTGGGTCTGGGAATAACTTGAGATATGCCCGAACAGACATAAAAGTACTATACCCAAAAGGTCAAATTTCCTCTAAGTCTATTGGTAAATGAATTTTTGAATTTCGAGCTTGTTTGCAACTTTTTCTTAATTTTGGGTTTTCCATGTAAATCGAGGTAGTTGGTTAATTATCTTGGCGATAGAATTTGGCCATGAAATTTTACATGCCTCTAAATTGGACTAATTGAGGATTTTGAAATGAACATAATAATTTTTGGAGGTTCGAATGAATTTTTAAAATTCTATAAAGTTTTTATCAAAACTGAGCATTTTCAAGGTGCTTGGGTGACATGTGTCCCCACTCAAGCCACCACAACCACTATATATACTCCATTTTGCCATCTAGATGTCTACTTGGCATAAATTAGTCACCCCTCCACCTTTCTCCTTTTCCTTCCTTTACCCACTCTCGATGCCAATTTTACCTTCATCCCTCTATTTTCATGGCTCTTAATTTCTTTTTTCTCTCTAATTACAACTAAAAATTTCATTAATGAGTTAGAAATTGATCTTTAAAGGGTTTTAAGGCCATAGATGTCCATAGACTCCAAAAAAATTGAAAGAGTCCTCAAGTGTACATAAAGGGTGCTTAGAAACCAACTTTGTGTGTGTAAGTGTTTCCTCCCTTTCTATTTTATTCCTAGAGGATTTTACCATTCTAAGAGTTCTTACATCTTTGGATTTCCATTTGGTAACTTATATATTTTTCTATAGAATTTCTAAGGGGAGGAGCTGTGTAAGGAAGAACAAGGAAAAAAGAGGTTTAACAAGGAGAATAAAGGTGCTAAACAGGAAGTAAGGCTCTATTTCAAGTGAAGGTAAGTGAATTTAATGTATTTGAGGTATGTCATCTAGAAATTATGTGCAATGTTTGTAGGAATAGTGTATGGAACTTCTGGTTAAGATGGTTAGTGTAGGTAAGATAGTATGTTATGCTTATATTAACATTAATTCCATGTTAAATGAATAAATTGTGTGGTGATTAGGTGGAAACATTGAAGGAAAGGTCTTGGCCTCATTTTGGCTGAGAGCATAGTGTATGTGTGTGGTAAGTGTATAGCTTGAACTAGGTGGGAATTTAATGGCCTTTGGTGTGTTTGATATGAGAATTGATGAATTGTGTGTATGTGTGTGTGGTGAAAAAGGGATGTTTTGGTAATATTTCTTTGAGTGGCCAAGAGGTTCCTTAGAGTGGCTTAAGTTGTAAGGCATGTGTATGCCATGGTAGCTTATGGCACTAAATGGGAAATGGCGTGCTAAGGGTTGTATGATATGTGTATATGGTGAATTTGATGGTAAAAGGGCACGTAAGCATAGTTTTATAGTGTAGCCGAGGCATGTACATGGCACGTGAAGGCTTGGTTAGTATGTTATTAAATATGTGTGTGTTTGTATGCTTAAATGATGTTAATGTATGTGTATATGTTATTAAATGTGAAGAAATGGATAGATATGGCCTTTAGCATGTTTTGGCTGAGCGGTATCTAATGTGAATTTGTCATAATGTACATGTTATGACATGGCATGTGTGTGTGAAAATGGCATGACATTTTCGGCATGAGATGTGCAATATGAACTTAGCAAGAAATTTGGAAACATGTGTGAATAATTTGGCATGAAAATGTATAAAGATTTGGTAATAAATAAGGTTGGAATGGTCATAAAAATATGGCTTAAAAAGACATAGTAAAATGGACCTAAAAATGAGACGTTGAATGGCATGTAACTTAGCCTAGATTTTGAACATCTTGTTAGATGAATGTGATATGGATTTGAGGCCACTTTTAAGGCCATTTGTGATGTGTAATTGAGTATGGCTTTAAGCCTATAAGCATGGATAAAATGGGGGCAAATGGCACGAGGAAATGACATGAAAAGGCCTATAATTGCTTATGTAAAATCTAAAAATGACCTAAAAACCTATGCACTGTAAATAGCTTTGAACATGGACATAAATGGACTTAAAACAATGGTTTAGATTAGATTTGAAAAAGACTTAATTATGCCAAAGAAAGTGACATAAAATGCCTTAAAAAAATTGGCTCGTAATTGTCCGGTGGGACAAAAAATGACCTGTAGCTGTCTAGGTTAAAATTTGACTATCAAAATAAATTTATAACTGTCTATTTTTTATTAGTAAAAAAGTAAACATAAAAAAATGATAAGATGGCCAAGTAGTTAGACACCCACTAGATGTATTGACTAGTCAACTTAGGGATTAGTAGTTGCTAGATAATTATTAATGACTTTTTTGATATTGAGAGGTCTATGGATTGATCTCTGTTATCATTTGGAAGTGTTTGATGTTAATGATTATCTAGATATTGAGAGGTCTATGGACTGATCCTTACTATGCACAAAAGTTTCTTGCTATGATTTTCTAGATATAGAGAGGTCTACGGACTGATCCCTACTATCTACAGTGTGATTAGTGGTTGATTTGTTTGAGATATTAGGGGGTTGATGGACTAATCCCTTTTATCTCCTATTTAGTATTGAAAGGTTCAAGTGAACTTATCCCTGCTATTAGACTAAACAGGTGCAGCAGTCGGGGTCTAGAATGTGGGCTATTACAGAACTTTTCAGTTCCCTCTTTGTCTATTGACTTGGTGTAGTCTATCTAGTCGGGCCTATTAAATTTAAATTGAATTAATATATAGACTTAATTGATGGCAATTTACTGAATAATTAATTTAATTGAACCTATCATAGGGGCATTATTATAATTAAATGAAATTTAGGCTAATGAATTTGAATTAGTGCCTTGCATGAAATTAATCTCTATTATTGCATTTAAGTGCTTGCATGTAACATGTTTTTAATACATTAGATTTACCACTGAGTTTTATACTCAGCATACTAGTGTTTTAGTGTGTAGGTTGCAAAGGCAAGTAGTCCAACCTCAGAGACTGTGAAGGGTATATAGTTTTTTTCCTTTGTTTTGTTAAGTTAACACTTATATGAACACTGTAGGTTATGAGTTTAGCATGCTTAGAGGCCACTTATGTTTGTATATATAAAAAGGACAAGTGTGATGTATATAAAGATGTGGTTTATTTGAATCATTTGTCTATATGAGATTTTGATAACTATGTGCTTCAGGCCCTATGTGATTATGATGTTTTAATGATATGTGATGAGACTTCTGAGTGGACCAGAAGGGTTTAGTAGAAGGTGATAAGTTGATGAATATGTTATAAAAGTGCTTTTACAGGTGAAAAAAATTAGGAATGTCACCCAGGTAGCCATTATGCTGCACAATTTTATGTAACTTGGGGAGTGTCAATTAAAGTGTTTTTTAAACCTGTTATATCTTATATAAGAATATTTAATTGTTAGACTGAGAACCTAGGCAATATCTAATAAAGTTTTAAAACAATCTTTAAGTGTTAAGGAGTACTCACCTGTATCAATTTTAGGATGGGTGACCTGACAAGAAGTACATCACCTATCATATTTCTTAGGTATTCTAGTAAGGGGTGTCATATTGGGTGGTATAAGAGCATAGGTTATATGATCCTAGGTGTCTTACATGAGTGCCAATGTCTAGGGTTGTTTTCTCTAAACTACTACACTGCTAAGAGGCTAATAGGTTCTATTTCTTTCTATAGTTAATCAAGCTGAGTGATTAGATACCAAAAGATCAGGAAGAGGAAATGGCTAGTTATGCACCTAAACCTAGTAGCACCGTTATATTAAAACCCAGTGATGCTACATATTAGCCACAGCCATAGGCACAACGATAGACCTGAGAATCCTTGAGACTACTGCAATTGATGGTGGATTTGCTCAGACATACTTCAATAGCTACTGTTCCACCACCTCCCCTAGCTCTTTCATAAAAGACACCTTTAGAGAGGATTAAAAAGATGGGAGCTATAAATTTTTTAGGTACAAAGGATGATGATGCAGTACGAGTAGAGTACTAGTTAGAAAGAACCTTCAGAATTCTAGAATAGCTAGAATGTTCAGAGGAAGAGAGCTTAAAGTGTACAACCTCTCTCTTTTAGGAAGAAGTATTTCATTAGTGGGATACTATTAAGAAGAGAAAGGTAGTAACAGATCTCACCTAGGAGTTCTTCTTAATAGAGTTCAAAAATAGATATATTCTAGACTCCTATAAAGATATAAAGAGATAGGAGTTTATAAATACGAGATAGGGAAGGAGAATAGTGTTAGAGTATAAGAATGATTTTACCATATTCATAACATATGTTAAGGAGTTCATTCCTAATGAAGAAGAGAAATGCAAGAGATTTTTGAAAGGTTTGAATGTAGAACTAAGGATACAGATAGCTAACCTGAGGGTTATAGACTTTGCAGTATTAGTAACATTTGTATATGATATGAAAGAGATGGTATAGGAGAAGAGAGACTTTTTTTGGAGGAATAGACAGTTCAATATAGGGCAGTCTAGTGCAGCATTAGGTGGTAGTAAGAGAAGAAGAGAAACACTATCTCAGTCTTAATCAGTGCACCAAGCACAGAGGTAGACATAATTTTAGAGTTCTAGGTAGGCTTTTACAATTAGACCTTAACCACCTCTATGAGCTATTAATGCTCTAGGACTAGTAGGTAATAGGAATGGGCCCCCGACTTGCAATACTTGTAACAAGAGACACTTAGGCAATGCTGGTTGAGTAAAAAGGGGGAGTGCTTTACTTGTGGTGCTTGAGACCATTATCAAAGAGAGTGTCCTCAAAGATAGCCATAGGGTGCTCATACTCAGGCATATGTAGCAACATCTCAGAGTAATGGATAGAGGCAAGATAGAAGGAATCAACCCAGTACTAGTCAGAGGATAGGATTAGAAGCTTATGCACTAGCGAGGTAATATGCTGTTAGGTCTTGTGAAGAAGCAGTAGCCCCATATGTCATTACTAATATGTTCCACTTATTTGATGTTCTAGTTTTGGCATTGATAGACCTAGGATCTACACATTCTTATGTATGCACCATATAAGCATAGGATAGAGGACTGAAATTTAAATGTAAATATAGACATTAAAGTTAGTAATCCTATAGGACAGAGTGTGAATATGAATAAGGTGTATAAGTAGTGTCCCTTAGTAATTCAAGAATGTTTGTTTCTTAAGGATTTGATTGAGTTACCTTTCCATGAATTTGATGTGATTTTGGGAATAGATTTGCTATCTAAATATTAGGCTATAATGGATTATAAACATAAGATGATGACCCTCTAAACTATAGAAAGGCAGGTAGTGACTATAGTAGGTGAGAGAAACCTTTTAGATAATCTCATATCAGCTGTTATAGTAAGAAAACTCATTCATAAAGGGTGTGAAGCCTACCTAACACATGTCATTGACACTAATATCTCTATCCCAACTCTTGAATAGGTCCCTAACATTTTTGAATTTCCTAATATGGTTCTTAATGAATTGCTAGGGTTGCCTCCATAAAGAGACCTTGGTTTTGAAATTGAGGTGTGTCATAGTGCAACTCCTCTGTTCATTACTCCTTATAGAATGACATCGATTGAGTTGAAAGAATTAAAGGTGCAGCTGCAAGATCTGTTAGACAAAGGGTTCATTACACCCAATTCTTCTCCTTGTAGAGCTCTTATTTTGTTTGTGAAAAAGAAAGATGGGTTATTTTAGTTATGTATTGATTATAGATGGCTAAATAAAGTGATAGTAAAACATAAATATCCCCTACCTAAAATAGATGATCTTTTTGACCAGTTGAAAGGTGTAGGTGTGTTTTCCAAGATTGACTTGAGATTTGTGTATCACTATTTGAGGATTAAGGAAGCTGATATTTCTAAAATTGCTTTCAGGACTAGATACGGGCATTATGATTTCTTAGTGATGCCATTTAGGCTCACTAATGCCCTAGCAGCTTTTACGGATATAATGAATAAAGTTTTTTAACCATACCTAGATCAATTTGTTATGGTATTCATTAATGATATCCTAATGTATTCTAAGACTAGAAAAGAACATGAACATTATCTCAGAGTTGTGTTATAGACTCTAAGGGAGAATTAGTTGTATGCCAAGTTGAGTAAATGTGAATTCTGGCTAAATGAAGTGGCTTTTTTGGGACATATGGTGTCAACAAAAAGTATTAGAGTAGACCCTAGCAAAGTCAAAGTAGTATTAAAATGGGACCTCTGAGGAAAGTGACAGAGATATGGTGTTTTCTAGGTTCAGTTGGGTATTATAGGAGAGTTATGAAAGGATTTTCTATGATTATAGCTCTTATAACTAGATTAATTAGGAAGAATGTGAAATTTGGGTGGGATGCTAGAAGTTTTGAGAAGCTAAAGAAGATGTTGATAGAAGCTCCTATCCTGATTCAACATGAATAGGGTAAGGACTTTGTTATGTATAATGTTGCCTCACTAAATGGATTGGGTTATATATTGATGTAAGAAGGAAAAATGGTAGCAATGCTTTGAGATAGTTGAAACCACATGAGAGGAATTACCCTACTCATGATTTGGAATCAACTGCCATTGTTTTTGCTTTAAAAATTTGGAGGCATTATCTATATGGTGAGAAGTGTAACATCTACATAGACTAGAAGAGTCTAAAATATCTCCTTACTCAGAGGAGTTGCACTTCAAGCAGAGAACATGGTTGGAGTTGATTAAAGATTATGACTATTTGATAGATTACCACCCAGGGAAAGCTAATGTGGTAGAAGATGCTTTGAGTAGGAAATTCATGGTAACCTTTTAAGCAATGAATGCTCGACTGTAGTATATGGTGGAAGATGCCATCCTAGCTAAATTTTAGAGAACATTTAAAGGAAGCTTAAGTGAAAAATGAACAGTTTGGATAGGTTGTGGGTAAAGTTAAAGAGGGAAAGACAACAAGCTTTGAATTAAAGGAAGATGGATGTTTGTATTATTAGGTTAGGTTATGTATACCTAGTATAGATGACTTAATGTTACAGATACTAAAGGAGGCATATAAAGCTCTTTATTCTATACACCCTGGTAGTACAATGATGTGCATAAACTTAAAGTCTCAGTACTAGTAGTCAGGTATGAAGAGAGATATAACAGAATATATGGCAAGATGTCTAACATGCTAATAGATAAAAGCTGAGTATCAAGTTCTTTCTAGATTGCTAAATCTTATAACAATACTAGAATGGAAATGGGAGAAGGTTACAATGGATTTTGTATTGCCTATGACTTAGAATAAATGTGATACTATGTGGGTAATTATTGATAGATTGACTAAAATAGGTCACTTTGTTCCTTTTAGAATGGATTACTCATTAGAAACATTAGCTAAATTATTCATTAATGAGATTGTTAAACTCTATGGTGTATTAGTGGCCATTATTTCAAATAGGGATCCTTGATTCACTTATAGGTTTTGGAAGAAATTGTATTAGACATTGGGCACTAGGCTGACTTATAATATAGCCTTTCACCCTCAAATAAATAGACAATCAAAAAGTGTGATACAGGTGCTTAAGGATATGTTGTATAGTTGTGCCATTGAATTTAAAGGCAATTGGGACTAATAGCTATCCTTAGATTAATTTGCATATAATAATAGTTATCAAGCTAGTTTGGGCATGGCACCTTATGAGGCACTATATGGTAGAAGATGCAGAACTCCTTTATGCTAGAGTGAAGTTAGGGAAAACAAGATCTCGGGAGTTAATCTGATTAGAGATGCATAAGAAAAAGTTAAGGTTATCAATGAAAGATTGAAAGTTGCAATTGATAGATAGAAATCCTATGCTAACTTGAGCAGAAGGGATATTGAATATACAGTGGGTGATAAAGTGTTTTTGAAAGTGTCTCTATGGAAGAAAGTGCTTAGATTTAGGAAAAAGAGAAAACAGAGTCATAGATTTATTAGGCCATATGAGGTTATAGAGAGAGTGGGACCATTAGCATACAGGCTAACCTTGCCACCAGAGTTACAACACATACATGATGTATTTCATGTTTCAAAGCTCATAAGGTACAGGTCAGATACTTCTCATGTAGTTCTAGTGACAGATATAGAGGTACAACCAGACTTGAGTTACAATGAAGAACTAATATAGATTTTGGCTCGAGAAGTGAAGCAGTTAAGAGATAAAACCATCCATTTGGTTAAAGTTCTCTGGAAGCATCATAACATAGAAGAAGCCATATGGGAACCCGAGGAGTAGATGAAGAGTCAATATCCATATATGTTTACTGTAGGTAATTTTGAGGATAAAATTTTTTAAGAGGGTAAGAACTGTAATGCCCGTAAGTTTAAGCTCTATGAACAGTATCTCCGAGGCTCGAAAGTGTACCTAGAGTGTCATATCAACTTCACTAGGGCCAAGGCAGGGTGTACTTGACATGAAATTTTAAGGGGCTTGAAAATGATAAAAATAAGTTAATTTAAAGATTTACCTATACCAATAAATTATTATAGGCTATAATCTAGTGGGATGTAGGCTTAGTTGGACTTAGGCCGAGAATGACCTGAGATGTACCTAGACAGACATAAAAATAACATACCCTAAAGGTCAAAAATTCCTCTGAAGGAAATTTTGAATTCCAAGGTCATTTGCAACTTTTCTTAATTTTTAGTTTTCACATAAATTGAGGTAATTAGTTAGCTGTCCTATTGATGGAATTTGGCCGTTGAATTTTACGAACCTCTAAATAGGACTAATCAAGGATTTTTAAAATAAACACAATGATTTTTAGAGTTTCAAATGAATTTTTAAAACTCTCTAAAATTTTTACCAAAATTGATCATTTTTAGGGTGCTCGAGTGACATGTGTCCCCACTCGAGCCACTATATATACACCATTTTGCCACTTAGAAGTCCATTTGGCATAAATACCTCACCCCTCCACCTTTTTCCCTTTTGTTCCTCCTCTTTCTCCTGACACTTTCCACTTTCATTCCTCTATTTTCATAGCTTCTTAATTTATTTTCTCTCTCTAATTACCGCTAAAAATTCCATTGATAAGTTGCAAATTGATCTTTAAAGGGTTTAAAGGCCATAGATATCCATAGACTTAAAGAAAATTCAAGGAGTCCTTAAGTATACATAAAGGGTGCTTGGAAACAAACTTTGTTTATGTAAGTGTTTCCTCCCTTCTTATTTTATTTAATAAAGGATTTTACCATTTTAAGAGTTCCTATGCTCTTGGATTTCCATTGGGGAACTTATAGAATTTTTTATGGATTTTCTAAGGGGAGGAGGTGTCTATTGAAGAACAAAGAAAAGAGAGGTTCAACAAGTAGAATAAAGGTGAAAAAAGGTGAGCAATGCTCTATTTCAAGTGAAGGTAAGTGAATTTAATGTATTTAAGGCATGCCATTTAGACATTATATGCAAAGTACATAGGAATAGTGTGTAGAACTTGTGGTTAAGGTGGTTAGTATAGGTAAAATTGTGTATTATGCCTATATTAAGGTTAATTCGATGTTAAATGAATGAATTAAGTGGTGTTTGGGTGGATTGAATAAAGGAAAGGTTTTGGCCTTATTTTGGCCGAGAGGGTAGTGTGTGTGTGGTATGTGTATGGCTTAAACTAGGTGGGAATTTAATGGCCTTTGGTGTGTTTGATATGAGAATTGATGAATAATATGTGTGTGTGTGTGATGAAAAATGGAAGTTTTGATAATGTTGCTTTGAGTGGCCAAGAGGTTCTTCAGGTGGCTTGAGTTGTAAGGCATGTGTATTCCATGAAAGATAAGGGTATTAAATGAGAAATGGCATGTTAAGTGCAGTATGATATGTGTATGTGGTGAATTTGATGGAAAAAGGGCATGTAAGCATAGTTTCATGGTGTGGCTAAGGCATATACATGGCATGTTAAAGCTTGGTTAATATGTTATGCAATGTGTGTGTGTGTGTGTGTATGTATGCTTAAATGATATTAATGTATGTGTATGTGTGATTGAATGTGAAGAAATGCATAGATATGGCCTTTGGCATGTTTTGACCGAGAGGTATGTAATGTGAATTTGGCATAATGTAAAGGTTATGACATGGCATGTGTGTGGAAATGGCATGACATTTTATGCATGGGATATGTAATGTGAACTTGGCATGAAATATAGAAACATGAATGAATAATGAGTCATGAAAATGTATAAGGATTTGGTAATAACTAAAGGTTGGAATGGACTTAGAATAGGGCATAAAAAGGGCTTAAAATGACATAGTAAAATAGAACTAAAAACGAGACCTTGAATGGCATATAACTTAGCCTAGATTTTAAACATTTTTTGATATGAATATGATATAGATTTAAGGCCACTTTTAGGCCATTTGTGATGTGTGATTAAGTATGGCTTTAGGCCTATGAGCATGGATAAAAAGGGGTACAAATGGCATGGGAAAGTTATATGAAAAAGACCTATAATTGCATATGCAAAATGACCTATAATTGTTTGGAAAAATGACCTAAACACTAATGCACTATAAATAGTTTTGAACATGTATAAAAATGGACTTAAAACAATGGCTTAGTTTAGAATTAAAATGGACTTAATTGTGCCTAAGAAAGTGAGCTAAAATGCCTTAGAAAAATTGACCCGTAACTATCTGGTAGGACAAAAAATGACTTATAACTGTCTAGGTCAAATTTTATGTGTCAAAATAAATTTATAACTATATATTTTTCACTTTTAATTATTATAATATGATGATCAGTAAATAAATAGACATAAAATAAGATCAGATGCCATAGTAGTTAGACACCTACTAGATAGGTTGACCGATCAAGTTAGGGATTAGCAGCTGCTAGATAATCACTGATGATTTTCTAGATATTGGGATGTCTACGGATTGATCCCTACTATCCTTTGGAAGTTTTTGATGTTAATGATTATCTAAATATTGGGAGGTCTATGGACTAATCCTTGCTATCCATTAAAGTTTCTTACTGTGATTTTTTAGATATTGGGAGGTCTACAGATTGATTCCTGCTATCCACAATGTGATTGGTGGTTAATTTGTTTGAGATATTGAGAGGTCTCTAGACTGATCCCTACTTTCTCTTATCTAGTATTAAAAGGTTCAAGTGAACTGATCCTTGCTATCAGACTAGTCTGGTGTAGCAGTCAAGGTTCAGAATGTGAGCCACTACACAACTTTTTAGTTCCCTCTTGCATTAGTGACTTAGGTGTCATCTATCTAGTTAGGCCTATTAAATTTAAATTGAATTAATATGTGACATGATTGATGGTTATTTACTGAATAATTAATTTAATTTAAATTATCATAGTGGCATTATTATAATTAAATGAAATTGAGACTGATTAATTGGAATTAGTGCCTTGCATGAAGTTAATCTTTGTTATTGCATTTAGGTGTCTGTATATAACATGTTTTTAATGTATTAGATTAACCATTGAGTTTTATACTCAGCGTACTAGAGTTTTGGTGCACAGGTTACAATGGTAAGTAGTCTAACCTCGAAGATCATGCAGTGTAGTAGAATAGAATGTGAAGGGTATATAGAGTCTTTTTCCTTTGTTTTTTTAAGTTAGCACTCATGTAAATACTATAGGTTTTGGGTTTAGCATGCTTAGAGGCTACTTATGTCTGTATATATAAAAAGACAAGTGTGATGTATATAAAGAGGTGGTTTATCTGAATGGTTTGTTTGCATGAGATTTTGATAACTATGGGACTGGAAGGGTCGAGGAGAAGGTGGTAGGTTGATGAAAATGTTATAGAAGTGTTTTCATAGATGAAAAAATTTAAAATGTCACCTGGGTAGCCTTTATGCTACCCAAATTTCTGTAACATGAAGAGTGTTTGTTAAAGGGTTTTCTAAGCCTATTATACCTTATATAAGAATCTTTAAGTGTTAGACTAAAAACCTAAGCAATATATGATAATGTTTTAAAACAGTCTTTAAGTATTAAAGAGTGCACACCTCGAGCAATTTTAGAATGGGTGACCTAATAGGAAGTACATCGCCTGTCAAATTTCTTAGGCAGTCTAGTAGGGGGTGTCAATAGATCATATCAATTTATAATCCTTTTGATTAATTGAAAATCTTAATCCCATAAGAAAAATAAATTAATTTTGGATCATAACTAAATTTCCATTAGAAAACACAATTTCCCTTCAAAAATTTAGTTAACATGTCACTATCACCAAAAATTCAAAAATTGATCAAATAAATCAACAATTGATTTAATTTAATTTATTTTATGATGATATGTGACATATATTTCTATAAATACAAAATCCAATCATATTGAATTTTATTTAATTAAAAATTTCTAAATAGTTAATCACAAGAATCGACTTCGAGTTGACCGTTAAATCATTTGTAACTTAAACTGTACAATAAATCCAAACCACTAGATATTAGTTCTAGTAGCCATTCTCATATTTTTGGGTTAATAATGATCAATTTTATCCAAAAAATTTCCTTAAAAGTCATGAAACTCATGGCAAACCAAAGAGACAAAATCGAACCATTTATCGAACCAAAAATATGATAATCTTGACAATCAAGCAAGTTTATCAATTAAATTAATGTGCAAATGACTTTTACCATTTAGAAACATTTAATTAATAGCATACACATCATGGAATTGTAATGTCCAAAAACTTTTGGGTTTAGTTACCATGCTATAGGACAAGAGTACATTAATTTTCTATAATAATGAATTAAATATAAAATATGATCATGAGTAACATGTGAAATTAGTAATAAAGGGATTCAGCAAATTCAAAATTTAATAAGTATGTTTATGGAGGAAGAGGTGGTTGTTTAGAAATTTTCATAGATTTCATGAAAATGAGTATTCGAGATTTCTTGAATTGAATTATAAAATTTAAATTAGGAATTTTTAATAATAATAAGGATTAAAGAGAAATTAACCAAAGTTATTTTTTGTTAACATATATAAGTTTTAGCAGTCAAAATAGTTAAAAAATAATTAAATTAAAGAAAAATTAAGAGACTAAGAAATAATATTATTACAACTCAAATTAAATGCAAAAAATACAAATAATAATAATAAAGTTAAAAGACATAAACGGGGGCTAATTTAGAATAAAGAAAGAAAGAGGGAGTAGAAGTAAAAAGAAAAAATTGAATAAAAAAAGAAAATGGGAAAATAATAGTAAGGTGGAAAATAAGAAAAAGAAGAAGGAAAGAAAGAGAAGAAAAAGAAAAAGAAGAAAACGAGAATAAAGGGAGGAGAAGGATGAAGGAATAAGACTAGCAATGGTGACGGCGGCACTACTAGTAGCGATGTCAGGCTTGGCTACTGGTGACGCTAGCCTCTGCTAGAGGTGGCAGTAACTAGACATTTGGTATAGAAAAGAAAATCATAGCAAGAGGCATTTACTGGGTGTGATAGAGGGTTGATATTATGTAGTAATTCTTTTTTGTTTCTTTTTAATTTAAAAATCTGATTGATTTTTTTGGTGAAGTTTTTCTATAATAATTGCATGTGAATTGGGTGATTTAGGATAGAATTATGATGGATTAAGGGCTGGACTAGCTTTAGTACTTTTAAAGTAGTAGAGAGTGTTTTGGCCATAACTATTTATATAGATGTTAGAATGATGTAAAATTAGTGGTAAACACATAGGGCTATAAGTTTGATAAAGGGAGTTCCCTCTAATTCATCATAAATTGAACCCAAAAAATTCTAACAATGGACATGTACCTGTAATGTTTGTAAATACTAGAATTCAAGGAACAATTTGTGTTCATTAAGCCACAACTTTTAATGTAGGTGTCCAAATCATATGATTGTTGAACCAAATTAAACTAGATACATAGAGGTAAAAGTTTATTTTAGAAGTGTTGAACACAATTCTTTCTTTAACATGCCTAAAATTATAAGGCAATCTAGGACTAGGGAGCTGAAAATTTGAAATTTCTAAAATGAATGGTTATGAGGATAGTACATGCTAATTAGCTTATAACTTTTTAACATATAAGTCCAATTAAAGTGAAAACGTGAACTACAATAAACTTAAAAGATAGGCTTATAGTTTTACTCCTTTAATTGCACCAAATTTAGTAGGTAAGATGTGATATAATTTGGGATATGGATGCTGGAAAGTAGTTAAGCATATGTATAAAAGGTAAAAAATATTGACAATTAGTTATGATGAAATATTTAATTGAAATTGAAAATGTTATTTCTTTCATACATGTTGAGGATTTTGAACAAGGTAAATATGGAGAAAATTTGAGGTTTTTAAAAGACATTAGTAGTTGAAGTTAATTTAAGACAATGGGAATTGTGGAAAAAGTTGAGTAGAAAGAGTATTATGGGTTGTGGATTTCTCAAACTTTTAAAGGTATGTATCCAAACTTATATTGTTATGATTAATAAATTATATCGACATAATATTTAAAGTATAAGAAGACTGAATTGTATGTGATTATGACTATGAATGTTTATATAGGAATGAGCATACAATGCAAATTAATGTATATAGTTGGTGTCTAATGAATTTGAAAAATGCGTTCAGTGATGGCAGAAGATGCATGACTTAAACATTATATGCAGCTATAGACATTTCACATTCTACATGATATAAAGAATATATTTGATGAAAAGAGGTGA
>CANXYI011309070.1:0-10199 GCA_948208565.1 Hura crepitans | reverse complement strand
ATCTTAGGATGGGTGAACAAATGGGAAGTAGCATTATTATCAGTTTTCTTCTAGAATTGAGTAAGGGTGTCACAAATCCAACCCTTTATAACCCCTTAACCTCAATTCTAGCAAGAGATTTGAGAAAAAATCAAAAGATTTTCATGATTTTAAGTTATGATGAATAATAAAATAGTTTTGATTAAGTAAGCTTTTTCAAGCATTGGTATTGTTCTAAGGTTCTCTAGGTGCCCAAGAGTATGTTTATCAAGTTTTTTTTAAGTTTCAAAGTACTTTTGATTTTATACAAAATTTTACATATTAAATGTGTTGTATAGTAAAACAAAGTAAGAAATGGAAGGATAAAGTCAAGGAAAAGGCCTGATTAAGCTTGTTAGGTGTATTTTGAATTCAAATTAAGTGTAATTAATGTGATTTATCATGTATGTGTATGTGTATATTTGATTAACAGTATGTAATGGTGTCTAAAAGGGTGTTAATGGGATTTCTTGATGTTAAATGCTAATAAATAATGTTAGTTGACTTTATATTGATGTTTTGATGCTTTTAAAATGGTTAATTGAATGTGAATTATGCCTTGAGTATGTTGGCCAAATGGCATAAAGAGTATCTTTGTGCATGTTGTGAATTACACATGCACATGAGGTGGAACCCTTATGTATGATGTTATATGACCTATGAGTATTTTATGATGTGTATGAGATGATCACATGAATTATGGAAGTGTGGAAGCATATGCTAGATAAATGGTTTACTATGTATATCCTTGATGTAGTGAAGGCTAATTATCTTATGATTATATGCGTTGAAATGAAATAATAAGGTATAGTTATTGAGCTAATATGGCTGAAACTTACAAGGCAAATTATGATGTGATGATACTCATGAATATATGACCTTAAGAGTATTTATTGCTTATGTAATGATATAAAGGCCTATTTTATGCTTAATTTTTCAAAAGAGTATGTGTTCATGAAATAAAACATATGCAAATGGCACTTATGTAAGCATATAAAGGCAATGTGTGTTTATTTATGTTAAAATGCATAAGGTAAATATGATGAAATCATAAATCTATCATGTTTCCCCATTTAGTCTTTTATTGACCAAAACCTATTTAAAATTCATTTTAAGCTATCTTAATATAGTGAAATTGAAATAAATATGGTATTAGCCTATACAAGTTAACAATTTAGATTAGATAGGGTGACCAATCAACTAGCGGTTAAGCACTACTAGGGTACTTCTATAACTAATGTAATGACCTAAGGGTCATATGTCAATTTTTGTCACTTATGAGTCTTATGATAATGATGCTAGGGTTTTATAGTCCTAATATAATTCAAGTCTAGATACTAGGCTTTTATTGTCCTAATGACTTTCAGGTCTAAATTACTAGTCCTTTATGTTTTTGATGCCGTTAGTGGCCTAGATGTCACTGTTATCCAGTATAGTTATGATTTTTCTTAGGTATGGACAAAAGAACTAATTAATGATAAATATCAAGATAAGAATCTTATAACTACAAAAAATAGATTTTCATTACATCATGACATCAATAATACATACTTTATGAGTATAATGATATACACATATATTATGCCTTATATTTTCATCTTATCCAAATTGTTAATGTGGAACTTATGATGCTCATATGAATATATGATTATGGATATCTGCACACATAAATTAACTTGATTATACTATTAAGCATTCACTTAGTGTATCATTTTTATTTGTGATGCATAAGTAAAAAAAACATATTAGAATTAAAGCCTTGATAGCTACTATAGATCAAGAGAAGAACACCTGTGGTATTTTGTTGTTCTGCATTTATAATTATGTGATGTATTTATATAAAGACACTTATATGTAGCTTATAAAAGATAGGGCTTAATCTGGATTTGTAAAATGTTTTGTAACCTTTAAAAAAGTTTAAATTTCTTTTTAGTGCTTATATGACATCTCTTCTTATTGTATGTAGTTGAGATTGTGTTAATGATGATTTAGGATGTTTAAGAGGACTAGTTTGTGTTATAGGGTACGTGAAAATTTAGAAGTGTTATTTTATACCTATAGTTATAATATTAATTTTGGGATAGTATCTTAGTATTGCCATTATGCTGCCAAATTTTCAACATGAGGATTCTAGAAATGGTTTTAACACTTAAAAGAAAAAATTTATTCAAACAAGATTTTGAAGATTAAAAATGCATTTTAATTAATCTCAAAAAGGGTTTTAAAGAAAGTATATTTTGATGATGTGTTTTATGTCTCTCCTTAATTGAGTTTGGCAATTGGATCGAGTAAGGGTGTCCCATAATATCAGTAAATTTTAATGGAACTCTATTTATAAGATAAAAAATAGTTTCCAATGTATTACCCCAAAGTGATTTTGGCATGTCTACAAAACACATCATAGATTGAACTATGTCCAACATAGTTCAATTTCTCTTTTCAAATACAACATTATGTTGTGGTGTATATAGAGGATTCCATTGAGATAATATGCCATTATCTCTCATATAACTCTAAAATAATTACTTAAGTATTCTCTACCTTGATTTAATCAAAGTGTTTTAATACTTTTATCAAGTTCTTTCTCAACTTCATTTATGCATTCTTTGAACTTTTTAAAGGCTTTAGATTTGTACTTCATCAAGTACACATACCCATATCATGAGTAATCATTTATAACAGTTATGAAGTAGAGAAACCCACCACTTGCATATATAGTCATGGGTTTGCATACATCTATATGTATAAGATCTAAAAGTCCACTAGCATATTCACCTTTTCCACTGAAAGATGCCTTAATCATTTCCTAAATAAACATGATTCAAATGTTCCAATTGATTCATAATCAAATGAACCTAAGTCATAAGACTTATGGAACATAAACATGTGTTTCTCATTTATATAGCCTAAATGACATTGCCACAAGAAAGATGGTTTCATGTTACCCACATTTTATCTTTGGTATTAATATTATAAAGTTCCTTTTAATTATCAAGTGCATATATTCCATTGGCATTCGATCTAAAATAATATAAAACATTATCTTTATAAACTTAGTTACCCTTGCTCCTATTAATGGAAATATCAAATCTTGTTCAAAGGACAAGATAAAGAAATAATATTTTTATTTAATGACAGAGCAAAATAACAATTATTAATCTATGATACAAGTCTCGAAGGCAAATACAAATGATATGTTCTTATAGCTAATGTAGTAACTTTTGCTCTATTTGCCACCCATAGGTCCATATCTCTGTTATTCAACCTTTTACTACTCTTTAGTCCCTGCATATTAGAAACCAAGTGACAAATACAACCATGATTCAATACTAATGTGCGATTATCAACAACAGTACTAGTATTAATCTTAATAATGTTAAAAATGAAATAAAGGCATCTCTATGCTTTTACTTTTTGTGAGACTCAAGGCAAACCTCACAGTTCACTACCAATGTCTGATCTTACTGCAACGGATGAATGTTGCCTTATAGCCTGTCACCTTGGTAGTAGCATCAGGTTTTTTGCCCTTACCCTTTTTCACCCCACCTTAGGCTATGTTTGTCTTCTTTTTCTTCCTCTTTTATTTGGAAGCAAAAGAATCCATAACCAACACTCCTTTAGAGTTCTTATTGATAACATCCTCAACAATCTTGAGCATTTTAAGCAGCTTAGAGAATGTTGTTTGAATCTTATTCATTTGATAATTAAGAATAAATTATGCATAACTATCTAGCAATGACTGAATGATCAAATCCATTCTAAGATCATGATCCATCACAAAGCCTAGAGCTCTAAGTTGATTAATGTATTTGTTCATCTTTATGCCATGCTGAATGACTGAAGTCCCATCTTCCATTTTACAGTGGAATAGGGCCTTAGATATCTCATATCTTTCGATCCTACTTTGCTACTCAAACATTTTTTGAAAGTGAAATAGAATAGTATGACAATCCATATGCTTATGTTACTTTTGTAACTCAGGAGACATGGACTTTAGCATAATATGTGTTGCTAGGTCTTTATCCTTAGAGTGTTTTAGATATGCTAATTAAGTATCAATATTAGCAACAACATTTGACATAGGTGGTAATGGCTTTTCCAAGACATAGCCCAACTTTTCTGTGACACCCCTTATCTTATTCAGTTACCAGACATGAATAAGGAATGCGCTTATAAATGTGTTATAGAACTTATAACATGTTATCCCTATTAAAAATGTGATTAAATCATTCTTAACAAAATGTTTATCTTATAAAAATATAGGTTTACAAAAATTTTTCAAAAAACTAAATACATTCCATTTTTGGAAATCCTCGTGTCGAAAATAATGGCTGTATTAAGACACTATCCCAAATGTGAATAGTAACTTGCAATATAAAAAACACTTCTAGAAACTTTTTCTAATCATTCATATCTTCTGTGATCTTTCTAATTGCCCTATATCCATCAGTAACATAACATCTCAAAACAAATATCAAATATCTAAACATGCACTCATCACAGTCCAAAAATCAGCTTTGAAATAAATTATAGACTTTTGTAATCCAAAAATTAACATATTCATCTAGCTTAGGCCCTATTCCTAAAATTACATCCATATGAGCATTATCTATCTATACATTAAAAATTTAGATATAAAATTTACCAAAAGAATATTCCACTCTTGGAAACTTAACGATCCAAGGCTTTTTGCTTAAATTTCCACATTTCCTACACATTGCAAAAATAAACAATGTGCTAAGCAATAGCTTAGTGGTGAAATCGATATAACTTGTGTAAATATGCCAATACATCATCATATATCAATATAGGTAATATGAAGACCCGAACTATTACATGATATGGAACATTAAACATAACATGCATAGATGTGTTAACATGGCGTAAAACATGTACATACTACATTATAAAAATTATAATTCATTAAATAATGTCATATATTATACAAACCTATTCATTATTCATTAAAGTCCCTTTAAAAAGCACATACTTAAAAAAAAGATACACTATGGATAATGGAGTATCAGTAAACCACCTAGGCCCTCAGAGCCATGTAGGCCTTACATGTACTAGATCCGAAGGTGAGGAAAGCATAGAGTTATAGGTCATCATACATCAGACTCAAAGGTTAAAACATAAATCAAATCATTAACACACATTAGACTTGAAGGTCAAAAAACAAGATTCAAAGATCAACGCATCAAATCTATAGGCCATGACTTAAAAATACATCAAAGGTCCATGTATCACAACCTAAAGGCTACAGAGGTCCTAAAGTACCCTAGTAGTTGTTATGACTCTTAGCTGATCAGTTAACCTATCTGCCTAGACTATTTACTTGCACGGGCTTTTAAACATTTATTTTTAGTTTCATCGAATTAATATTGCTTAATATTACTTTTAATTAAACTAGTTTAGCCAACTAATGACTAAATGGGGAAAATGTGTTCTCATAATCTTTATACATCATTATAACATAGAACACCAAATTACAATGTCATATATCGAAGCCATTACATGCATTTTCATATGGACATATTATATTCTTATGCTTTCTTGTTTAATACATTATGCATTCTCATGACATCTCATTCGCCATAACATAATCACACAACTTATAAGCTTATGTACCATATCACCATATTCATAAATACAACATTCACATGCCACAAAAGCTCTTATTTCATCACATGCATGTCATATAAATCATGAACATGCAATAGGCGCAAATGTAAAGTAATATGCAACATAAATTTCAATATACATAATTAATGCACTATGTTATGCTTTAACTTGGTAAATGAATATATTATCGCATTATACAACTTTTATGTCATAATTTCCCATAATATGTTCTAGACACAATATTAATTCTATTCATTTAATCATACATAGCTACTAACATATATAGCATGTATCATAAGCACCGTTTACATGTCATAGGCCACTCAACCATAACATTTTGGTAACCTATTACAAACATTTTCTTTTTACCATACAGACTACCTTATTCCTAATAGTTATAAACATACTATCAACCATGCTTAATCATCTCTTGCTTCTCAACAAGTATGGATATATATGAACTCATTGTACCTCATATTATCATTCATGCATCTTACATGCTTATCATTACATTGCGTGTCCCTATCTCACATATATATGACTAATTAACCATTCACGTACACAATTCATCACTTGAATGCATATCATGCCATTTAACACATAGGTATATACACAGCCCATTCAGCCATCATGGCTCTGAACCATCCATAATGTCCTTCATCATAACATACATTATTCCTCATGTCCATATAAGCAATTTTATCCATTCATGGTCATACATTATTCATGACACATACATGTATAGATATGTCTATGGAAACCAACACACACACATACATCATTAAATGGCCATTTCGGCCATTATGCCCTCCAAAGCCTCAAAACTCCATCCCATGTATTCATCTTTATACATCATATTCACATAGACATGTAATATGATCCATATGTATATATCACAATTCCTAACCATAATGCACACATATATACATGGTTATATTTTATATAATATCAACATAAATCATTTTCATCCATCTAACATCATAATTGATTTTTACATACATCAATTCCATCAATATACACAACTAAATGCCAATCATGATCTTTATTATGCATTTAATTCACATACATCATTAATGGCATATTATGTAATTAAGGCATAATTGAATTTCCATAATTTATGTCAATTACACATATTTAGATAGTTAAAATGCACTATTGAGGACTGTCTACACCTTGCTTATCCCTTTGTCATGAATTTTGTTAGTTTCCTCAACTGCCCATTACAAATTCAATACATAAAATTTTGAAATAAATCATACAGACACTAAAATGAAAATTTAACTACATAGATACGACCTTAGGCACCTAAGGGACATGGGAAAAATATCAAAATTTGAAAAATCTTACATGATCAATCTCGAGTTACTATTTACTCAGATGTAAAATTAAGCCTTTCTCTTGATTTTTTACGCAATTCAAGTAAAAATGGCATCTAGAGGTTGTACAGGCATAGACTTAGGGCTTAGAAGAAAGAAAATAGGACAAATTGAAAGCTTAGAGTAGCAAAAATGGCTCTTCCCCTCTCTAAAGATGGCATCGACTTCTGGTCATGGGAAAAAAACACTATTCTTTTTTTTTACTAGAATTTAATCCCTTATCTAATCCTCTTCTTTTTTCTTTCTTGCCTCCTTTTTGACATTAATGAAGCCTATAATTATCCATAAATTATGCCTCTAAAAATTCATGGCCAAAAAATACAAAAAGCGATTAAAAATATAGTTTTTAAGGTTACCCGATTTTATTAAAAATACTTTTCGATCTCTTAAAATTCCAATTCCAACACCAATAATCTAATAGGAATTTTTATATATTTGGTTGTATTAATCCTAAAATTTTATGTGCAACTTTTTTGAATGTTTTACAATTTCGCTAAAACTAAGTCATTATTCATGTGATACTACTATAAAACTTTCTTTGCATTTTTTTAACTAACTAAATGGCTTCAATTTGGTTTCAAACTCTACCTAAAATTATTTTATAATTAATACTTTCACTCGATCACTTCAGTGTATCTCGAGTCTCGAGAACGCTATTCATATCTTAGGAAAGCACTATTTATAAGTTGAGATTTTTTCAAAGTGTTACTTCTTTTCCCATCTTAAAAGAAATGTCTTCCTCGACATTACCTGACTCAAACAATTGAGGATATTGCTATCTCATTTGAGCTTCTATTTCTTATGTAGTCTCTTCCATCACATGGTGCCTTTAAAGAACTTTCACTAGAGCTACTGACTAGTTTTGAAGCTTTTTAACCTCTCTATCCAAGATCCTTATAGGTTCTTCTTCATAAAATGAATTTAGACAAAACTCTACTTCTTCCACTGATAGCTTATATGTAGGATATGACTTTATCTTTTAGATACATAGAAAACATCACAAATCTGTAAAAGTTCATAAGGCAAAGATAGTTTGTAGCCTACTGGCTCTACACATTCTATTACTTCGTATGGCCCAATAAACTTAGGACTCAACTTGCCTTTCTTGGCAAAATGCAGAACATTCTTACAAGGTGAAACCTTGAAAAGCACTTTGTCTCCCACCTCACACTAAACATCTTTTCTTTCTAGATTAGCATACAACTTATTTCTATCACAAGCAACTTTTAAACTTTCTCTAATGATCTTTGCTTTCTCCTCTGTATCTTTGATCAAATCTGGCCTTATGAGCTTAGTCTCACTGAGCTCATTCCAATACAAAGGAGTTCTAAACTTCCTTTTATACAACACATTGTAAGGAGCAATACCTAAGCACACTTGATGGTTATTATTATAAGTAAACTTTACACATAATAGATAATAATCCTAGCTACCATTGAACTTGATGGCATAGCTCCTTAACATATCCTCAAGCACCTATTAATCCTACTTCAACATGAGCATAACATTATGCATAACTTAACATCAAATAACTCAAGTACCAAAAGTTTACCTAAATGACTCTTTCTAAATATCAATTACTTTAAGGATGAAATGCCATACTAAAATGCAGTTGAGTACTTAAGGCATTTTAAAGCTTTTTCTAAAATCTCAATGTAATCTACTAGTCTCGATCAGATATGATAGAAGAAGGCACTCTATGCAACTTGACAATTTCATCTACTTATTACTTAACAAGCTTCTCCAAAGAGCAGTCCATCATTACAAGTATGAAATAAGCAGTCTTTATCAAACGGTCTACCAAAACCCATACTAAATCCCATATGCTCCTAGTCATAGGCAACCCGACAATAAAATCTATAGTGACCCTATCCCATTTCCATTTGTGAATTGCTATAAGAATGAAGCAATCTAGAAAGAACATGATGCATTGCCTTTGCCTGCTAATAAGTAAGGCACTTGGTCACATACTCATATACATCCCTCTTTATACCAAGTCACTAATATGAAAGCTTTAGATCTTGATACATCTTTATGCTACCAAGATACATAGCATAAGGACCACTATGAGCCTTTTGCAAAATTTAATTCTTCATCTCTTCCACATTTGACACATATTTCCTGTCATGGTAATACAAACAACTATCACTCTTAATTTCATACTTAGTAGGATTCCCTTCTTGTATAGTACTTACCACACTCATCAGCCTGTGATTGTCTCTCTGATAATCCTTAACATGCAATAGCAAACTAAGCTTTACTTGCATCTCTGCTAATAAAGCATCATCACCCATAAGCTATAATCTGACATTCATGGCTATTATGGCTACCATAAACTTCAAGATAAGCACATCAACCACTATATTGGCCTTTTCAAAATGTTAATCTATCAAATAGTCATAATCTTTAATCAACTCTATCCATCTCCTCTATCTCAAGTTTAGCTCTTTCTATGTCTAAAATTACTTCAGACTTTTGTGGTTGGTGTAAACATAACATTTCTCTCTATAAAAAGTAGTGTCTCTAGATCTTTAGAGAAAACACAATAGCCGTAAGCTCTAAATCATGAGTAGGGTAGTTTTTCTTATATTACTTGCCTTGATACATAAGTAACAACATTGCCATTTTACATTAAAACATAACCTATCCATTATGAGATACATCACTAGATATGGTGAAGTCCTTCTTTATAACTAAAGAGAACCAAACACAATTAAAGAGATCCATCCATCTTCATAACTGATGTAATCCAGACATAACTAAAAAGAACCATCTTTCTTTATAACAAATAGAATCAATGCTCTCTAAGTCAACACACTCGATCTTATAAAACCTTTATCAATTGACTCTTGAAGCTTAATCTTCAACACTTTTAACTCTACTGAGCCATCTAAGATGGAGCTATTGATATCATAGTAATGCTAGATAAAACCTAAATACTAAACTCAAGTTCCCATTTTAGAGCTAAACTATAATGCCCTAAAAATCCTAGCAATTATGAATAGTACATTCCAAGGATGAATAATGTTGTCAAGACCTGGGATGCACTAAAGCCACTAGATGAAACTATTAATTATAAGATAATTTTAGGTAAAATTTGAGATTAATTAGAGGTCATTAGTGTGGTTAAAAATACTAAGAAAGTTTTTACGGTAGTGTCTTGGGAATAATGACAAAGAC
>CANXYI011308845.1:0-14071 GCA_948208565.1 Hura crepitans | reverse complement strand
TGGCTATTACACAGGCTTTGTAAAGGAAATTTCCATGACAATGTCTCAGTTGAGGAAATGGTTTTAGAAGAATTCTAAGTTTGAAGAGAGTGACAAGTGTCAAGCAAGTTTTGAGAAACTAATAAAGATGTGAACTCAAGCTCCTATACTTACACAAATAGTGTTTGGGAAGGACTATGTGATATATAGTGATGTATTTCACAATGGTCTTAATTGTGTGTTAATGTAAGAGGGTAAGGTAGTTGCTTATACAACTAGACAACTTAAGTCGAATGAGAGGAATTATCTTATGCATGATTTTGAACTTGTAACAATTGCATTTGCTTTAAAGATTTAGAGACTCTACCTTTATAGAGAAAAGTGTTTCACATACATTAATTATAACAACCTTAAATACTTACCTACCCAAAAAGAACTCAACTTAAGATAGAGGAGATGGATGGAATTACTTAAAGATCATGACTGTGTAATCAATTACCATCCTAGCAAAGCAAATGTTATAATTGATGCCTTAAGTAGAAAATATCTAGCAGGTATAACTTTTATTAGAATTTCTATTCCAATAAGTTATATGGCTTTGCATGAGTCATTTATAAGTGATTAAGATGTACCAAAATCTAAAGGCCTATTATTAGTGGTTAGGAATGAAGAGAGAGATAGCAAAATACTTAACTAAGTGTCTAACATATCAGTAAGTTAAAGCTGAACATCAAGTTCCATTCACTTTGCTATAGCCTTTGGCAATACTTAAATGGAAATGGGATAAAATCATTATTAATTTTGTGTTTGGCCTACCATTGACCTAGAAGAAACATGATGTAGTATGGGTGATAGTCGATAGATTAATTAAGTTGGCTCATTTCTTATTGTTGAGAATTGATTATCATTTAGAGCATTTAGCAAATATGTATATTTAAGAGAAAGTCAGATTACATGGAGTACTCATATTAGTTGTATCCGATAGAGACCCAAGGTTCACTTCATGGTTCTAAAAGAAGTTGCATGAAGCTTTAGGTATGAGATTGAACTTTAGTATAGCTTTCCATCCTCAGATAGATGGCCAATCAAAAATAGTTATTCAAGTAATCTTTGAAAACTTATGAGTTCTTTTCGCTTGAGATTTGTGAGTAATGGTATGTGTTGTATTTAAGTCCTTAAGGCTTAGAAGCTATTTTATCGACTTTGAGGTTAGTTTGGATAGATATCTTTCACTTATGGAATTTGCTTGCAATAATAGCTATCAGGCTAGTCTTAAGAAGGCACCTTATAAGGCACTATATGGTAGAAAGTGCAAAACATCCTTATGTTAAACTGAGCTCAATAAAGATAAGGTTATGGAATTAGATTTAGTTAGACTATTTAAGGAGAAAGTGAAAGTTATCAAGGACAACTTGAAATTGCTTTAGACAAATAAAAGTCTTATATAAAATTGAAGAGAAAAAATATAAATTATGAGGCGGGTGATAAAGTGTTCTTGAAAATTTCACCTTGGAAGAAATTTCAAGTTTTAGTAGGAAGAGAAAGTTTAGTCCTAAATTTACTGGTCCATATAAAGTTATTGAGTTTGTGAGACTGGTAGCTTATAGGCTAGCTTTACTCCTTGAGTTGGATAAGATCCAGTATGTGTTCCATATGTCAATGTTGAGTAGATGTCGGTCAGATCCTTCATATGTGATTTTTCTTGTATCTATGAAGTTATAGCCAGATTTGACTTATAAAGAAGAGTCAGTTAAAATCATGGCTAGAGAGATGAAATAATTGAGGAAAAATAGGATTCCATTAGGAATCACAATACTGAAGAAATCACATGGGAAAGAGAGGATAACATTAAGCATTGGTACCCTCACATGATTGATTCAGGTAATTTCAAGGACAAAATTATTTAAGAGGGGAAAGATGTAACATCCTACTAATTTGTGTGAATAAAATAAAATGAAATAATAAAAATATATGTGGAGTTAAAAAGAAAATAATATTTTAAAAATAATTGAAATATAAATTTAGCACATATTGAAAAAAAAAGAGGATTAAAAGTGATTTTTGCCTAACGAGACATATGGACTATTAGATGGGTTTTAACTGGCTAATCTTAGCCATACATCTAAGTAGTATAAATAGCCAATTTTCTGCACAGTTAGTAAAATATTAAAATTCTATTTTCTTCTTCTTATTCACATAAAGAGTTATAGACATTAGTTTTTTTAGCAACAAATCAAATATATTGACAAGGTAAATTCATATAGTTACTCATCTAATAAATTCAAATTGATAATTTTCTGCAATTCGCTTGTTTTAATTGTTGTTTGGGTATGTTTTTGCTTTAGGTTTTAGTGTGTTAATGAAGAAGAAGAAGAGAAAGCTAGATGGAGAATAGCTAAGGGAAAGGTAGTGATCAAAGCCTAAATCACTTCCAAATCGTTCCTAGTTGTAGAAATCAGTATGTGATAGACGATTTTTGATTTCCCTTGAACATTGTGCAAATTGGCTTAATTACATTTTATGCAAAAAAAACTTGTGATTTTTGGTTGATTTTTATGTTGCTTGATTGTTTTATGATGCAATCATTTTATTAAATAGTGCTATAATTCATATATATTGAATATATGATGATTGAAATGTGTTTTGTCATTACTTGAATTGAAAACTTTGGATTTTGCTGTTGAAAATGCAAGAAAAATTGTGAAAATTTTGTCAAGTCTAAAGGCCTTATGGTTTTAACCCTCTTAAGCAAGATGGACATGATTTTGGAAATTTTAGGACCCATAGCGGTGATCCTTTTTCAAGCTACTATTTAATTGAGGCCTTACGGTGGTGACCTTCCAGACCTATGGTTATGACCCCTCGAAAACTTCAAATAATTTTAAAAATGTTTTGTAAATTAATATGTGTTTGAATGTGGATTTAAATCCGAGTTAAACAAATGAGTTTGATGCATTAATTGAGGCATGAATTGGAAGAATTATAAACCTAAATAGGTTTTGCTTATGTGTAAATGATAGTGACATGAGATTGAGAAATTCTTAGGCTTGTGATATGATGATATGATGGGATAAGTGTTTAAAACTATGATAACCTTATAAGAATGTGAATATTATGCATGACAAATATTGTATAAGACTAATACATTATGAATGTGGAATGTAAGTGCTATATGATGATAACTATTAAGATTATAAGTTTAATAACACAATCATATGAACAATCCTTCAAAAAATAAATTTGAAATGGCTATGTGAACATAACAAGTAATGCCCATGTATGACTAGACTAAAGATATCATTAAGATAAGTTGGCATGCCAATAGAAATCTGTTTAGTAGTACTGTGCTTCTCATTATGTGATATTACATGTATAATGGCATAAGCCTTATTAAGTACAATACATAATGTATGTGCTCACTAGAGCAAATGTGACATTGCGAGTATAAAAAAGTAAGCCTCATTGTAGTATCATGCACTATTTAAGCTCATTACCTATTATGTGATATTGAAAGTACAGACATGTAAAGTCTCGCTAGATACCATACATATATGTGATTACTCATTGTCCACTTTATAATAGTCATGGAATACGGTGGGACAAACTAAACTAAATTAATAAGTATGCTTATTAAACTTAATGCCATTAACATAAAAGTAATCTAAAGAAGTATGCACGTGTTTAATATGAACCAAAGGACATCTATTTGTGCATCTATAATTCCTTGTAAGCATGTGAGCATGAAGTATATTTAACTCATAATTGTGTGTAAACACTACACATAGGAATTTGTAGTTCGATAGGTGATCCAATAATGAGATCATCAAAGCCAGAACTAGTTTTTGAGGATTCCAAGTTGAAAAGTGAGAGACCAAAAGCCAAAACAAGTTCAATTAGATGAAATTTCTTCTAAAAGGATATGACTTTAATTCGATTCGATGAAATCACAAAATCCAAATCAAAATCCGCCAAAATAAATATTTTTATGAACTATATTGCTAATTAGAGGAAGTATTTTGTTAGGAACTTATTATTAGTAGGTTAAGAGTTTATTATTTTCATTATAGGTTAGTTGATCAAATACTTTGTATATATAAGAAAATACCAAATGTATTAGAATTCAAGATCATAATACAAAGAATTTCCTTTTTCGTTCTTTCTAATATTTGTTTCTTTCTCTCAAATATGCTCTATCTCTCTTTTTTTTTCTCTTTCCCTTCCTTTCTCTATTTCTCTATACTTTTTCTTTTTCTCGATATTTTCTTCTTCAATTATTCATGATTTAGCCTCAAATGGGTAAGGATCATAACAAAGCTATCAAAGCCTGATGATTCTCGGAACTAGAAGAAATTTCTTCTTAAATTTAAATTCCTTCTCATATCCTTATTCTTTTATCTTTCTCCTCTCTCTTTTTATTTTCCTCCTTTTCTTCTACAACTTTACTTTGTCCTTTTCTTTTCTTTCATGATTGTAAATCAACAAAATTAAATGGCAAATTCTATAACCACATAAGTGTTATTTGAAAGAATCAAGATGATGGAACTTGAGTTTCTTAAGTTTGAAAAGAGAATCAAATTGTGATTCTAGAAATTTAAAGAAATAATTAGCAATAAGTTTTTACTTGTGACATTGTGATTGGAGGAAACAATGGACGAAACATCAGAATATTCAAGTTCAATAAATTTAGGTTAAGAATCACAAGCACTAATGCTGCAAAAAAACTATGTCATTCAGACCAAACTAGAAGATGTTGATTTCATGTATGCAAAGATTCCATGTATGTGAAGATTCTTGAATTAGACCAAAATAATGAAAATGAATTTTATGGAAAATTCAAGGTAAATATTAATAATAATGGTGTTAAATTGAAGAAAATAGGGCTATAGTTACAAGAAATTGAATAAAAAAATTCAAATCCAACAGGTGTTTGTTAAAATGCCAATGAGAATTACTTCGCTATTAGAAATCATGATTATGCGAGCAGTAAGATATTTTTCTTTACTGATGGAATTGGATTTAGGAAATGCAGAAGTATTAAAAGGGATAATGGTAATGTTGTTCTTGTAATTTTTTTTCTTTCTTGATTTCAATTAGGTGTCAAACTTGCACATTAACCTCAGAGAGATGGAGCTTGAAAAATGGAGAAGGCAGAGAAAGAGGAAAGAATTAAACTTTGACAAGTGAAGGTGCACAATTATATGATTACAAATAAAATTGCATTAGTCAACAACTAAGTTTAATTCCATTTCTTTACTTCATTTTAATTTTTTATGGTCTTGTTTGTTTAAGATTCAATTGTTAAGCTTATTTTTTATGTTATCCTATCATCATCCTTGAGGACAAGGAAGAACTTAATTAGGTGGGTAATGTTAAGAACTTACTATTAGTAGGTAAAGAATTTGCTATTTTTTGTTATAGGTTAGCTAATCAAATGCTTTGTATAACTAAAAAAACTAAGTGTATTAGGAATCAAGATCATAGTACAAAGAATTTCCTTTTTTAGTCTCTTTAATCTTTATTTCTTTCTCTTAAATCCACTCTCTTTCTTTTTCTTTCTTCTATCTTTCCCTTCTTTCTTGTTCTCTCTATTTCCTTTTCTCTTTCTCTCTATTTTCTTTTTTAATTGTTCATGATTTAGCCATTAATGGGCAAGGATTATAATAAAGGTATCAGAGCTTGATGATTGTTAAAACTAGAAGAAATTTTTTCCTTAATTCACTTTCCTTCTCAAATCCTTGTTCTTTCTTCTTTCTCTTCCTTTTTGCTACCCTTCCTTCTTATGATCTTCTTCTTCTTCTACAAATTTACTTTGTCCTTCTCTTTTCTTTGATGATTGTAAATCATCCAAATTAAATGGTAAATTCTTTAACAACACAGGTGTTAGTCAAAAGAATCATGATAATGAAAATTAAATTTCTTGCGTTTGAAATGAGAATGGAATTGCCATTGGCAAAATTTGAAGAAATAATCCACGGTAAGTTTTTACTTGTGACATCAAAATTGGAGGAAAACATTAGACTATTCGAATTTAAGAAATTCGGCTCAAGAGTACAAGCACTACTGCTACAAAGAGACCATGTCGTTCAGACCAAGCCAAAAGATGTTAATTTCACGGATGTGATGGTTCTTGAATTAGATAAAAATAATCATAATGGTATTAAAGCCTGTGGAGAATTAAGGGTAAATATTAATAGTTATGGTGTTAAATTGAAAACAATTAGGGCTAAATAACATTGATATGGTTGCAAGAAATGGAAGGAAAAATTCATATCTAATAAGTGTTTGTGAAAATGTTTAAGAGAACTACTTCACTATTTGAAGTCATAATCATGTGATCTGTAAGATTTTTTTTTGTTAAAGGGATTGAATTTAGGAAATGCACATGTATTGAAAAGGATACTAGTAATATTGTTCTTAGAATTTTTGGCCTTTTTTTTTATTTCAATTAGGTGTCAAACTTGCACATTGATCTCAAAGAGATGGAGCTTAAAAAATTGAGGTAGAGAAAAAGGAAAGAGTTAAACTTTGACTAGTGAAGGTGCAGAATTATATGATTACAAATAAAAACTACACTGGTTAAAAATTGAGTTCAATTCCATTGCTTTACTTTATTTCGATTTTTTTATGGTCTTGTTTGTTTGAGATTTTGCCAGGTTTATTTTCTATGTTGTCCTATCCTCATCCTTGAGGACAAGGATGAATTCAAAGGGGTGGGTAATGTTAGGAACTTACTATTAGTAGGTTTAAAGTTTGTTACTTTTGTTATAGGTTAGTTAATAAAATACTTTGAATAAATAAAAAAATATAGAGTGTATTAGAAATTAAGATCATAATATAAAGAATTTCCTTTTTTATTCTCTATAATATTTATTTCTTTCTTTCAAATCTACTATCTCTTTGTTTCTTCTATCTTTCTATTCCTTCCTCTGTTTCTCTCTACTTCTTCTTCTCTTTCTATCTATTTTCTTCTTTCATTATTCATGATTTGACTATTGATTAGAAAAAATCATAACAAAGGTATCAGCCTGTGATGATTCTCAAAACCAAAAGAAATTTCTTCCTCAATTCACTTTCCTTCTCAAATCTTTATTCTTTCTTCTTTGTCTTCCTTTTCTCTTCCCTTTCTTCTCATCTTCTTTCCCTTCTTTTAGAACTTTACTCTCTCATTCTTTTTTTTCATGATTATAAATCAACCAAATTAAATATCAAATTCTATAATGACACAGGTGCTAATTAAAAGAACAAAGACAATGGAACTTAAATTTCTTGAGTTTGCAATGAGAATGGAATTGTAATTTCAGAAATTTGAAGAAACAATCCACAATAAGTTTTTACCCATCACATAGAAATTGGAGGAAATAATGGAAGAAACATTAGACTATTTGAATTCAAGAAATTTGGGTTAAGAATCACAAGCACTAATGCAATAAAGAGACCATGTCATTCAGAATAAAGTAAAAGATATTGATTTTATGAATGTGAAGGTTATTAAACTAAACAAAAACAATAAAAATGGTTTTGAAGTCTATAGAGAATTAGGGGTAAATATTAATAGTTATTGTGTTGAATTGAAGGAAATGGGGCTAAATAACTTTGATATGGTTGCGAAAAATGGAAGAAAAAATTTAAATCGAATAGATGTTTGTGAAAATGCCTATGTGAACTACTTTGCTGCTGGAAGTCATGATTATATGATCTATAAGAGATTTTTCTTTATTGATGGGATTGGATTTGGGAAATGCACAAGCATTAAAAGGGATAATATTAATGTTATTCTTGGAATTTTTGGTTTTTTCACTTTCAATTGAGTGTCAAACTCTCATGTTAACCTTATAGAGATGGAGATTGAAAAATAGAGAAATCAGAGAAAGAGGAAAGAATTGAACTTTGACCAGTAAAGGTGCATAATTTTATAATTGAGAACAAATTGCACTGGTCAACAACTAAGTTTAATTCCATTGCTTTACTTCATTTCGATTTTTTTATGGTTTTGTTTATTAAAGATTATATTATCAAGCTTATTTTCTATGCTGTCCAATCCTCATTTTTAAGGATAAGGATGAACTTAAAAGGATGGTCAATGTTAAGAACTTACTGTTAGTAGATTAAGAGTTTGTTACTTTTATTATAGGTTAGTTAACCAAATACTTTTTATAAATAAGAAAATACTAAGTGTATTGGGAATTAAAATCATAATACAAAGAATTTCCTTTGTAGATTCCCTACTTTTAGGATCCATGATGATAACTAGAGATGAGCTATATTGCAAGACAAAAGGAGCCCAAAACAATGTCCGCACGGACTAGCAAAATAACTAAGCCAACACTAAGTTTACACGACTATCATTAACCCAGTCAAATCTGAAAGGCATATGGGTTGTGGCCTAATTAAACCTACCCAAAGACTATGTCCGCATAGACTTGGTTTCTTATAAGATTAAGTTTACACAGACTTTTCAATAAAAGGCTTCTAGAATTTTAGTCTTTTTACTTAGACTTTAACTCCTAATCCTAATTGGATTCCTCCTCTTTTTAGATGGGAACACTACCCAAAAACACTATAAATACCCTTCTTATCAACCTATTGAAAAATATTGGTAATTATCCAAAAAAACCTTTATTCTGTGAGTCTAAGGCATTCATATGCCAAAGCAGGATTCGATCTACTAGTATTTTAGCCTACACTAAATAATTATTTTTTTCAAAACCTAACCTTTTATCTTGTAGCTTGGTGCAATATCAGGGTAAGTTTAATCATACATTCTTCCTTATGGTTTCAATGACCTCCAAGGATTAATTGGTTATGTGAGGTGGTCTTTTCTAATCCTTGCATTAAATATAGGAGTGAGATACTGACTTATCATGCATTCACCTTTACCTTGCACATTTTTTGAACCACAATTATATATTTTGCCTAATTACGTAAGTTCGTATAGACAATACCCATGAGAAGTTTAAGTTCATATATACATATTTGTAATATTACAATCATATTATTTAGTTTGCAGGATATGTATTCGATAAACAATGTTGTATTCATTTTCTATATTTCATTTAACACCTATGTAATGTTTGTCAATAAGTGTTTCACCCACATTAATCACCATAGCATGTCATTAATATGTATTGATGTTAAGTATATATTTTAATTAATCATAATCTTTCTATTCATTATTATGCATACATTTTAAAACCAACATCGAGTCCACATGGACTCCTTTTCATAAGGAGTGAAGTTCACGTAGATGTCTATATTGAATGAATATGTTTTCATGTGGTTCGCACGAATATGGGTTATATTGAATTATTTATTTATCTCTTCTTATAATTAATTTTTCTAGTCACCCTTCTATTTATAATGATTATTCATGCATATTCCATGCCTATTTATATCCATATGTATACCTTTAACATGCATTATGATAACCCTATTTGGTACTATTATTAGATCCTTATGGATTGATGTTTATGTTACTAATCATTTTATTTTGAGTTGTGTGAGGTTGACCATTCATGCTGGATGTAAGATTCAAACAGACATGTTTTCATCTTTATATAAAGTTTGCAAGGACATATAACAAGGACCATAAGGAGTTTGCATAGACTTACCGATGTACAAAATGGGACCAATTCTTTATTCCTTGTTTACTTATTTGGTTTTGCACCTTTTATGCTTTTGCTTGTTCTTAGGTTGTAATAGTTAGTTTGATAACTTGCTTTACACACAAAGAGCCTAACTTCACATCAATAATTTTTCTACCTAATTAATTTGTATTTTCTTAATAAAATAGTTTTGAGTTTTTCTTAATAAGAGTCACATAAAAATATTTATAAAGGTCAATCTCCTAGAGATGGGAGTTAGGCAATTACTACCAATTCCTATAGGATTATGAGTAATTGTCGGGCCAAATAATAATTAATAAATAACCCAATTATGGATGTTTGATTTATATTTATTCTTTGTTGTACATTTTAAATATTGCAATTTATTTTATTTGTGTGAAAAGGTGACATATATGCTTTTAATTATAACACTTGCTTCTATGATACAAGATTGATAAACATTAGAATATAAAAAAAGGTATATTATTAGGGCATAAATAAGATCTGATTCCGAACCTTTTTTGGGCAAAAGATCTATGGTCCTAATGTAGAGCTGAGTGGTGACTTTAAAAACTAATCGCCTCGTCCTCGATACATAAAAAAAATCTATAGTGGCGACTTCGCTGGGGACTAAGCATTGAATCTAAAAGTGCTTAAATAATATATCTTCTAATATTCTAATTTTTATCAATACCATGCATTTCATTCTAAATAAATTGTGTCTCTTTTTACCTTATATGGTGTTGCAAATCATGAACTCATTTTTCATTCAAGAATGAGGAATTGCTAGCATATCTATAACTCAAATAATGAACTAACCGATCGTTATTATCTTTGATTGGAAAGACCCATTAGGAAGGACCCCCACTTATGGGAGCCATAAAGCCTTTTCAGACCAAACCATGAAGCCCATAAAGTTAAGCTTAGCAACTTCCCCTAGGTTGTATGACCTTAAGTATTTGTGATTGTATCATGGTTGCTATGTGGGCCTATTACATTTAACCTTGTTTGAAGTGGTGCCAAGCCTATTGTGCCTTTTATTTGGAATAGGCCTGCCTAATTTCACCTCAAACAAGACTTAAATGTTGTAAGCCACCATCATTGCATGTGCTTTAAATACGAGAGGTCATTGGCCCTAATTAAGCCCATAATTGAACTAAGGCATCTTTTGTTGATGCTTAGGTAATCCCACCTAGGAAAGGAATGACTTAATCATGTGTATAGGAGAAATAAGATTGGAAAGTTCATTGCTTGTGTTTTTTATGCAATATAACATGCATATCATGCATTACACATCATTATGCATCATATAGTGCTAATGTATATTGATCTTGCATTATGTTCTAACCCCTTGCCTTTTCAACCACCATTGATCCCTTATTCATAACTTAGTGGAGGAGAATAGGCAAGCACCTTTGCAAAATAGACAACCAAACACCAATCCCTCTAAGAGAGGAACCATGTTTAGAGATGAAGTTGTCACCAAATCAATAATGGAGGTCATAAAGGAGATAAAAAAGAGGATGATGATGACGCTCACTAAACACTATGTCTAGCATGCATATCCAGAAACAAAGGGCCAGACTTTTATAACTTACAATAGGAATAAGGTAGTAGATGATTAGGTGTTTGATGAAAACATCCCTTGGGTCAGGAATGCTTATGGTAGGGTCCCTCCACCTAAATAAGTTAAGGATGATCAAATCAAAAAACCAAATGAAAAAATAGAAGTTATGAGTTAGCTCGTCACTGAGGGAAAGACATTGACCTAGATGAAATTAGTTTAAGGCCATATTGAACCATGTCTCACAAATTCAAGATGCCTGACTTAAGCAAGTTTGAAGGCACCACAAATCTAAGGTTCCATTTGAAATAGTATGCTTTAGCCATGAGAGCCACCAATCTTTCAGAAGGCCAAATAGTAAGCCTATTCAGTATGTCCCTTACTAGCCAATGGATTGGTAACACTACTAGGAATGGAGAATCAAAGAAGATTGTGTTGAGTTGGCAAGAGCCTTTAGTAAGTAATATTCTAACAATGCTAGCATTGAAGTAACTCTAAAAGATCTTAAATTCATAAGATAGAAACCAAGTGAAACCTTTTTAGATTACCTTGAATAATAGAGGGTTAAGGTGTTAAAGATAAGAAACAAGCCCAATAACATTGATCAAATAAAGATGTTCATCTAAAAAGCTAACAACTACATAAATAGCAGACTTACAGCTAGAGGTATTACTACTTAGGAATAGTTAAAGGATATCACCATTGACTTCGAGACAGCCTATCGGAATAAAGGATTCAAAAGGATAGGCAATTAAAACTACTTTAACAATAATACTGGTGGCACCACTAAGACTATAGATATAAATGTTCTCAAAGGCAAATGGTTCTCTAACCTAGGGAAGTTTTTATCCTGCTATTTGAAAAAGCTAGACAAAGAAGGCAAGATACAATCTCTCTAACCTCAACCTCAAAATGGCTCTCTACCTTTAAATCATAGGAACGATCAGTTTTGCACCTACCACCAAAGAATAGGCCATCTTACAGACAATTACAAGGTTCTTAGAAAAGTCATACAAAAATTGGTTAACACCAAACAGATACCAAATCCAGAGGCCTAATCAAACCCACTTCCTAAACATAATCAATCATTCCTACTCAAATTTGGATTGCTCAAGGAATATGTGCTAAAAGATATCTACTGATCCGACCATGAGATAAGTGAGGGGGTAAGATCAAGTAAAGCCATCCTTATAACTGGCTTTTGGGAAAATGAGAGTGAAAGTAAGCTTAGGGAGAGCAAAGACTTTTGGAATGGATATTCTGATGAGGATCCAAAAGAGGGTAAGAGAGGAAACACGGTTGAGGGAGAAATAGTGGAAAATGTTGAGAAAAATGGTCGGATCCTCCTAGACAAAGAGACCAAGGCTAAAGAAGCTGAAGATGATAGAGTACTCAAATAGATAAAGAAAACCTAGGCCCATATTAGCATATAGGACCTATTGATGTCCTCACAATCCCATAGAGAGAAAGTAGTTGAAGCTTTGGGACAATTTTTGGTATCAGCCACCACTATACCTAAAGAGTTAGTTCAAGTCATAAAAACCAAAAAAAACTGGAATTATCACCTTCGTAGATGAAGACCTACCATTAGAAGGGAGAGAACATAATCAGCCCCTTTTTATCAAGGTTAGGCTAAATGGGATGTGCTATGGTAGATAATGGCTCATTATTATGTGTGTGCCAGTCAAAATCCTAGTAGGTTTGGGTATCAAAAAGGAAGATTTAATGCCCTCTAGCATCATTATCAAAGTATATGATGATACACGTAGACAATCCGAATGCTTATTTACCATAAAGGTCTAGGTTGGACCTATTATTGATGAGGTGGAATTCATAGTCATTGACATCCTAACCATATTTTTAATACTACTTAGCTGACTTTGGTTTCATAAGTTAGAAAGGGTCCCTTCAACTCTACACCAAATGATTAAATTCCCTTATGAAGGCAATATAGTCATGATTAAAGCATAAATCAACCATGTAGTGTCCACTCTTGCTATTGCAAATCAACCATTCAATGGGTTCCATATTATTGGAATATATAAGGATTATATTGACCCTATAGTGTCCAAAATCATGGTTAAGATGAACTTTTTACTAGGAGTTAGCTAGGTAAGAATCTTTAAAGGATAATAGAATTATTACAAATCAAGAGCAAAAAAAGACACTAATGGACTAGGGTATGACCCAATTCTTGGAGATAGCTGTAAGTAAAAAGGGAATAGTCAGGGAGAACACTTTATAAAGCAAGGAAAGACTAAGCAATAAGACCCTAGAAGCAACAATGATAGTCAGTTGTTACAAGCCAAGGTTTGAGATATTTACAGACATAATGGATTGGAAATTAGGAAGCTTGAAGCATGTTCAACAATGGGAGGAATAGATTTTTCCAACTTTCATAGCAATTGAAGAAATCTATCTAACCATAGCTAATGATATGCTTGACCAAGATCTGTAGATAATAATTTCTTTTTTGATAAATTGTATTTGTTCGACCTTTTTGAGATGAATAATTTTCTTAGTAAAAAAGTAAACAATAAGTTTGCTTATTTGTGCGATGTTTTCCCTAATGGTAGCATGCATTCTAATAATCATTACATAAGTATTTTTTACATCAGTTACATTAAAACTAACTTGTTTAATGTTGGTAGAAATGAACAACCTAAACATATATTAGTTGCCCATGATACTACTACCCAGGAGAGGGAAAATTTTGAGAGATTACTGAAAAAGTATGAAATAATATTTAATTGGAATAATGAAGACATGCCTGGATTGATTGAGAGGTAGATAAACATGAAATCCCAATTTATGATCACATTCCCTAGTTTGTCAGAAGCTAAGAAAAATAAGACCAAAATGGGCCAAAAAAGTTAAAGTGGAAGTTATTAAACTGATAGAAGCCAAAATCATAGAAGAAATAGTC
>CANXYI011308785.1:0-12016 GCA_948208565.1 Hura crepitans | reverse complement strand
GGCCAAATGCCTCTTATGTTATATACAAGTGCCATTTAATCATTTACATTACCATACTAATAATTACAAATTAGCAAAGTACCCAAAAAGTAGCTTGCTTTTGATTTACAACAAATTTGAGGATTTAACTCTAATCTAGTTCATCAACCTATGCATCGTAAATAAAATGATGTGCTAAGCAAAATTTACTTAGTGGTTTAATTAAGGAAATTTAAGGTGCTCATGCAATATTAAACATAAGTATATGAAATGGAAATTAAATGCATAGGGCTACATGCTTATAAGCTCATGATGTACTTATAGTAAAAACAAGTCTTATAAGCATGCCTCAACTTCATAGATATAACATTCATCATAAAATCCATAATCAAGCATTACAACATAACCAAGTATCTCAACAAATAACAAAAAAAAAATTTACCTATTTTAATACCCATACTTAAGAAAACACATATCTATACTGGATAACGGGAACACCAGGTCACTGAGGCTATTTAAATCACCAAGTAACATGCCAGACCTAAAGGTCATTGTTAGACTCAAAAGTCATTACTAGACTAAATGGTTATATTTCGGACTTGTAGGTCATTATCAAATTTGAAGGTCATTAAAAAGACATTGAAGTATCCTACTCATTGCTAAACCCCTAGTTAACTAGTTAACCTATCCAATCTAGTTTGTTAACTAGCATAGGCAAATCACTATATCTTAATTTTCTTAGTAAACCAATTTAAATAGCTTAATTAAATTAAACATGGTGGTTAGCCCAACAAATAACCAATCGGGAAACTATGTTCATTTTTGTCATTTTAATTATGCCAAAGCTCAAAACATTGCATATAACAACTTATATGCATCATTCGAATAGTATCAACATTTCTCATGCCATTACACAACCTCTCATAATATATATAAGCATAATAGGCATGATTTGATCAAAAAGATTTTCATTATGCCTTTATCACAAATTTTTATGTCTGAAATACATCACATAAATGTAAATTCAACATATTAGGCATGTAAAAATCAAGAACATGCCTATCTTAAACTCATAGGCCATTCAGCCATAATATGTATACACACACTTAATAGCATTTATACATGTTATCTAATCAAATCATACATCAACATAATGGTATTTTCATACACATATGAAGCCACACATCATAAACATCATACAACTTGCATTTCATGCACCCTAGCATTCGACCATCTCTCATCATAACACTTTCAAGGGCATTCAACACATTTAAAATGCTAAAACTATACATTAAAATCATGTGTCACCATCATACATGTTAAAACTCAATATTCACGCATAATGCTTACTTCACATGCAAACACATTACCCACTTAGGTCATTCGGCCAAACTACTCTCATGCAATAACCATGCATATCAACACACTCAAGACATTATATATATAGTAATTGATCCATTTGTTAATATTACAAGGCTATATTACTCATTTATGGCATTTTAATTCACTCACATAAATAAAACACACATGCCAAGCATATGGCCAATTTCAGCTTACATCACTCACAAACATACCATTCATTCACTCATCATCCCAAACTTTTATTTCCACTTAACAAAGCCAACAAATAATATTAAGTAACATAAATGCATTAATTACATCGATTTTCAAAATTTCCATATTTAATACATACACTCAAAAATACACACACAAACACATAAAATTTCTAAAATTACACTTACAAAGAGTTTAACAGGTGATTACTATCATGCTCACACCTTCACCTTTCTTTTATCCTTCCAATTCTCACCTGAGTCAATTACCACTTATAGATTTCATTTTTTAAAAATCATATAAAATCATATACGCTTCAAAAATTAAAATTGAACACATTGATAGACTCTTGGGCACCTATAAAACATGGGAAAAATATTAAAACATAGAAAAACTTACCCAAACAAAAAGGTCACTATTCATCAAGACTCTAATCCGAGCAATTCTTTTAGCTTTTTTGCAATTTTTCACTTTTATAAGCTTCTATAGGTTATAAAAGTTTAGAGGATTTATTTAGATGTGAGAGATTGGTGATGATTGAGGGATTGAAGGAAGAAAAATAACTCTTCCATGGTAGAGGAGCATGTCGGCTAAGAGGGGAGGGGAGGAAGAAAGACTATTCACTTGTTGACCAAAAATAAGTGACTTTGACCTTTATATAGTGTAGGAAAATTTCCTATTGAGTCCTCCTATTTTTCCTTTCTTTCTCAATTAAACTTCCTTAAAATCCTATAATTAATGCCCTATAACCTTTTAAAAATTGAAGCTTGAAAAATAAGAAAAATCGAATAAAATGCCACTATATACTTTCCTATATTTTGTAAAAATACTTCCTGAACTCCAAAAACTCCAATTCAAGTGCTAATGGACTATTTGGAATATTTGAGCATAAAGTTTTACTAATCATGAATTTTTTTTGAGCAACTTTGAATATTTTTATGGTTTAGCTAAAACTAGGTCATTATTCATGTGAAACTGCCGTAAAAATAAACAATTATTTTAACGACTTTGTTTTGACTTCAGATTTTGCCTAAAATTATGTTATGATTAATAATTGCATTTCGTAGGATTAGTGCTCCTTGCCTCGGGAAATCACTTTTCACTTTTTGGGAAGTACTATCACAACAATGGGATTTTTTGAGTATTACATTTCTTTCCCTCTTAAAAGAAATTTCATCCTAAAATTACTTAGTTTGAATAGCTATGGATATTGCTCTCTCATTTGAGCTTCTATCTCTTGGGTAGCCTCTTCCATGCCATGGTGTCTCTAGAGCACTTTTCACAAGTGGTACGATCTTGTTCTTTAGTTTTTTAACCTCTGTTGCAAGAGTTCTCACAGGTTCCTCTTTATAAGATAAGTCTTGTCTAATATCTATTTTTCAACTAATAGCATATGTGAAAGAATTGATTTATACTTCAAAAGCATAGACACATGGAATATATCATGTATCTATTGAAGCTTCGGAGGAAAAGCTAGTCTGTAGGCTACTGGCCCTACTCATTCAATCACTTCGTATGGACCAATAAACCTCAGACTTATCTTTCCTTTCTTGCCAAACTGTAGAACCTTCTTACAAGGTGAAACTTTTAAAAACATCTTATTTGCCATTTCTTACTAAATATCATTCCTCTTTAGATCAGCATAGGACTTTTATCTTTTTGAAGCTGCTTTTACTCTATCTATAATGATATTTACCTTCTCTTTTGCATCTTTAATTAGATTTGGCCTAATTAACTTGGTCTCACTCAGCTCATTCCAATATAAGCGAGTTTTACATTTCCTTCTAGAGAGAGCTTTATAAGGAGCCATTCCCAAGCTTGCTTGATAATTGTTGTTGTAAGCAAATTTAGCTAAAGATAGATAATAATCCTAGCTACCTTTAAACTCTATACCACAACTTCTCAACATATCCTCAATCACCTAACAAATAAACTTAACATGAACATCACATAGATAACTTAGCATTAAAATCAATCAAGTACCAAGAGTTACCTGAATGACTTTTTTTGATTGAAAATCAGTTTGAGGATGAAATGCCATGCTAAAACTCAATTGAGTGCTCAAGGTATTATAAAGCTTCTTCCAAAACCTTAAAGTAATCCTCGAGTCTCGATCTGATATGATCAAAGTAGGCACTCTATGTAATTAAACTCTCTCATCGATGTATAATTTTGCAAGCTTCTCCAAAGAGTAATCCATCTTAACTAGTATGAAATGTGCAGTCTTGGTCAATCAATCTAGTAAAACCCAAACTAAATCACATATGTTTCTTAACATAGGTAAATCGATAGCAAAGTTCATTATGATCCTTACCCACTTCTACTTAGGAATTGCTATAAGATTAAGCAATCTAGAGGGAACTTGATGTTTAGCTTTCTCTTGCTCACACATGAGGCAGTTGGTCACAAACTCTAACACATCGCTCTTCATGCCTAACCACTAATAAGACAACTTCAGATCTACTTACATCTTTGTGCCACTAGGATGCATAGCATAAGGAGCATTATGAGCTTTCTATAAAACTTGATTCCTTAACTATTTTACATCTAGTACACATATTGTATCATGGTAGTACATATAAGTATCACTTTTGATTTCATACATAATATGGTTCCCCTCTTAAATGGCACTAATCAAATTAATCAGCTTGTGATCATCCTTTACCTGTTGCAACAAACTAAACTTCACTTGTAACTTTACCAACAAATCATCATCACCTATATGCTGTAATCTAACATTCATGGCTCTCATAGTTGTTATGAACTTTCTTTTAAAAGCATCCCCCACAACATTAGCCCTCTTTAGCTGATAATCAATCAAGCAATCATTGTCCTTGATCAATTCCATCCATCGTCTTTGTCTCAAATTTAACTCCTCTTAGGTAGGAAGATATTTCAAACTCTTATGATCTATGTAAACATAACACTTTTCTTCATAGAGATAATTTCTCTAAATCTATAAAGCAAACACTATTGCTATAAGCTCTAGATCATGAGTAGGGTAGTTTTTCTCATGCGGCTTTAGCTGTCTTGAAGTATAAGTAATAACCATGCCTTCTTGCAACAGAACACAGTCCAACATATTATGAGATGCATCACTATAGATAGTAAAGTCCTTCCCTAACACTGGTTATACAAGGATAGGAGCTTCTGCTAACATGGCTTTCAGCTTTTCAAAACTCTCCTAACATCAGTCATCCCAAACAAACTTCACATCCTTCCTTGACAATCGAGTCATAGGTGCTATAGTTAATGTGATACACTCGATCTTATAAACCCTTTTGTCGAGCAAATCTTGCAACTGAACCTTTAACTCTTTTAACTTTATAGAAGCCATTTTGTAAGGATTCATGGATACTAGAGTAGTGCCAAGTAAAACCTTTATATTGAACTCGAGTTCCCATTCTAGTGGTAAATCAATAAACTCTTTAGGAAAAACATGCACATACTCTAACACCACTAGTATTGCACTGGCATCTGACTCACCTTTGCTAACATCATAAACATGTGCCAAGAAAGCCTAACAACCCTTTGTCAATATCTATTTAGCTATAATGGCTGATATCATATTAGAGAGGAAATATGTTCTCTCACTAACCACTATGATCTTTATCCTATCACCCATTTTAAGAAATCCACTTCTGACCACAATCCATAACTACTTGATAGTTAGACAACCAATCAATGCATAAGATCAAGTTAAACTCATCATAAGGTAACCCAATGAGATCAGCTAAAAATTGATGTCCTTTTATTATCAAGGAACATTCTTTGTAAATCTTGTTCACAACTATATGTTGACCTATAAGGTTGCTAATTGTAATCTCTATTTCAAGGTTTTTTTGATGCTAACCCCCGGTCTTGTGCCTATGTATTGCATATATATATGAGTGTGTAAACCCTAGATCAATCAAAGCTAAAATAGGAGAATTAAAGAGAAGAAAGGTACTTGCTATCATATCAGACAAGTCCATCTCTTTTCTAGCTTTGATGGTGTATTGCCTAGTAGGCACTCTAGTCTCAGCTCTGCTCTCAGCCCTGACTACCTGAGTACTAATTATCTTCTCACCTTGATCTTTTTTTAGTCTTTTAACTAATCCATATGTAAATCCCTTTCCACCCTTAAACTATTTTGGGCAGTCCCTGATGAAATGACCTACTATCTAAAATAAACTCCTAGTCTTGATCTCCAACACTGTCCTTTGTATCTCCTATGAGTAGTATAACACTTGGGCCACTGATTGCTTTGAGCTGTAGTCATTAGAGCAGTGACAACCTAAGACTATTACTATCTTGTCTTGCTCTGTGTTCATTATCTTTGCCTTTAAGATTGAATCTACTTCTAGGTTTATTGTGTTGCTCCTAATTGAGTCCCTTTAAACTTCTTGTCTTAATGTTCTGCACTAGCTAATCCCTGACTATATGATCTCTTCTTCTAGTAGAATTCTCTCTTGTTTTTTTATACGTCCTTTATCCTAAGGTAAGCTAATACTAATATAAAGAAATCCTAGATCTTTATAGAAGCTATATTCACTTTGATATCCACATTCAGCCCTTTCTAAATTCTTTTGCATCTATCTTCTTCTATCAAAACCTTATTTTTGGCATATCTACTTAACATGGAAAAATCATTTTTATACTCAGGTATTGACCTCTATCCTTACTTAAAGTCAACAAACTTTTGGCTATTAGCATCCAAGTATTTCTAAGAAATATACTTCTTTTGGAACTCCTCCAAAAAGGAATCCCATGTCAAGTTAGCCTTATTCTTATGTTATGTTAGAGCTTCCCACCACTTGAAAGTTTCTTCTTGTAGCAAAAAATGGGCACATATAACTTTCTCTTCCGATGTGCACTTGAGCTGCTGTAAGATTCTACTGGTCCTATCTAACCAGTATTTTGCTGCACTTGCATCTACAATACCTCTACCCTTAAAATCTTCAGCTCCTATCTTCTTGATTCCCTTAAGATAATTCTTTTAGAGAGCTTGGGGTACTAGAGGTGGCTACTAAATTGGTGGAGGTGGTGAATATGCTACCTCTATGGCCTACCTTAAGTGATCCAACATCTCTCTCAAGAATACTAGAGGTACTTATGCTACTGAGGATGCTTGGCTAGCATCACTTTTAGAAACAGATATAGCTTTGGTAGCTTATTGCCTAACCACAGTTGGAGCATGTCTTTTAACATCTTTCTTACTATGAGGTATATTTGAACTCATGACAAGCTATAGGCAAAAGAACAAATTATAAGCCTTGACACTATATTATCATGTGATGCAAATTTCTAAACTAATGGTACTTTTACATAACCCTTAGACACCAAGGAAAACCTAAATCAAAGCTTTGATACCACTAAATGTCATACCCTTTACCCGATCTAGTAGCTAGACCCAAATACAGAAAGTGCACATAGACATGTTATCGACTTACTTATCTCTTTCTCCTTTACTTGAAAATATGAATAAACTAAAACCTTTTTATGTTTCATGTTAGGTTCAAAATTAAATCATAAAAATATAATTACTAAAATAATTAAAATTGATTTAACAAGTCACATTCATTTCAGGAATCCTCATGTAAAAAATTTGATAACATAACGACTGTACCGATGCACTATCCTAAAATGAATAATAACATGCATATAAAAATAACACTTTTATAATTCATTCATCACATTTTTAGCATAAATTGGTCCTTCTAACAATCCAACATCAACTTAAAATCCCAACATCACAAAAACATTTGCAAGTAATATAAAAAAGTATAGTTTAACACCTGTTTGAATTATTACAAAATAATAACAATCCTAAATTAGGCCCAATCCCTCTTAGGTTACATACAAGTGCCATCTAATCATTTACATCACCATAATAGAAATTACAAATTAGCAACATATCCAAAAGTAGCATTCTCTTAATCTACAACAAATTCAAGGGTTTGACTCTAATTTAGTGCTTCAACCTACACATCGCAAGTAAAATGATGTGCTAAACAAATTTGATTAGCAGTGTAATTAAGGAAATTTAAGGTGCTCAAGCAACATCAAGCATGACTATATGAAATGGAAATTAAATGCATATAACTACATACTTATAAACTCATGACATTCTTATAGCAAAATCTAATTATATAAGTGTGCCTCAACATCATAGATATAAAAATCTAACATAATATCCATAATCAATTACAATAAAAAATCAAATATCATTTTGGTTAGGAAATTATTGTAATAATATAATTCATAGCCTAAACATAAGAAAACACTTATCTATATTAGATAATGGGGATACTAAGCCACCAAGGACCATATATCAGACCCGAAGGTCATTATCGAACTTGAAAGTCATGGCCGAACCAAATGCTCATATTCCAGACCTGTAGGTCACTACAAAACTTGAAGGTTATTTAAAAGACACTAAAGTGTCCTAGTAGCAACTAAACCTCTAGTGGACTAGTTAACTTATCCAATCTATGTTGTTAACTAGCATAGGCCAATCAACATATCTTAGTTTTCTTATTAAATCAATTTAAATAGCTTAATTAAATTAAACATGGTTATTTAGCCAACAAATGACCAACCGAGAAATTACGTTTATTATTCTTGCATTAATTATGCTAAAGCTCAAAACATTGCACATATCAACTTATATGGATCATTGAAATGGTATCAATATTACTCATGCCATTAGACAACCTCTCAATATATTTATAAATGTAATAGGCATGATTTCATCAAAAAGATTTTCATTATGCCTTGATCACAAATTTTAAACTCATAATGGCTCAAATATATCACATTAATGTAAATTCAACATATTAGGCATGTATAAATCAAGAACATACATATCTCAAACTCATAGGCCATTCAGACATAATATGTATACACATACTTAATAGCATTTATACATATTATCTCATTAACTCATACATCAACATAATGGTATTTTTCTACGCATATCAACCCATATATCATAAACATCATGCAACCTACATTTCATACACCCTAGCATTCGAACATTTCTCATTATAACACCGTCAAGGGAATTCAATACATTTAATATACTACAACTATGCATTAAAATCAAGTGTCACCATTACACATGTTAAAAATCAATATGCATGCATAATGCTTAATTCACTTGCATAGACATTACCCATTTAGGCTATTCAGCCATACTACTCTCATGTAACAACTATGCATATCAATGCACTCAAGAAATCATATACATAGTAATTGATCCACTTATTAATATTACAAGGCTATATTACTCATTTATGGTATTTTAGTTCACTCATATAAACAAAACACACGTGTCAAGCATATGGCCAATTTTGGCCTACATCAATCACAAACATACCTTTCATTCACTCATGATCCCAAACATTTATTTCCACTAAACAAAGCCAACTAATAATATTAAGTTACATAAATGCATTACTTATACCAATTTTCACAATTTCTATATTCAATACATAAACTCATAAATGTACACACAGAAACACATTAATTTTGAAAAAATGACACTTACAATGAGTTCAATAGGTAATTACAATCACACTCATGCCATTACCTTTCCCTTATGCTTTTGATTCTCACTTGAGTCAACTGCTAATTACAGATTCGATTTTGTAAAAATTGTATAAAATCATATGCATTTCAAAAACTAAAATTGAACACATAGATAGACTCTTGGGCACTTATAGAATATAGGAAAAATAAACTTGGAAAAACTTACTCAAATAAAAAATGGTCACTATTCATGAGACTCCAATCTAAGTAATTCTTTCAATTTTTCTGCAATTTTCCACTTTTATAAGCTTTTAGTGGTCATAGAGGCTTGGATGATATTTTTAGGTTTGAGAAATTGGTGAGGATTGAGGGATGGAAGGAAAAAAACTCACTCTTCCATAAGGGAGGAGTGCATCAACTAAGAGGGGAAAGGAGGAAGAAGAAGGACTATTCACTTATTGACAAAAAATAAGTAACTTTGACCTTTATATAATGTAGGCCAATTTCCTCTTATGTCCTCCTATTTTTCCTTTCATAAAAGCACTCTAATTATCCTCAATTAACCTTAATTAAACTCCTTTAAAATCATACAATTAATGCCCTATAACCTTTTAAAAATCGAAGGTTGAAAACAAGAAAAAGCAAATAAAATGCCATTATATACTTTTCCCTTTTATTGTAAAAATACTTCTTGAACTTTAAAAATTCCAATTCTAGTGCCAATGGAACATTTAGAATATTTTTGTATCAAGTTGTACTAATACCAAAATTTTCTAAGCAACTTTTGAATATTTTTATGATTGAGCTAAAACTAGGTCACTATTCATGTGACATTGCTGTAAAACTAAGCTATCATTTTTAACCATCTAAATAACTTCATTTTGACTTCAAATTTTGCTCAAAATTATGTTATGATTAATACTTCCATTTAGTAGGATTAGTGCTCTTGACCTTGGGAAAACACTATTGACTTCTCGGGAAATATTATTCACAACACCGAAATTTTTCGGGCATAATAATTCACATCATAGAAGGCATTATTCACAAAATTAGGATTTTCAATCAATATAATATTGGTGATAGATAGGTAAGAAGTTTGTAGTCTAGTTCCAATATAAGTTAATTACATCCAACGATGAATAGTAGATAGGAGCATTGTGATATTTATAATAATAGGTAAATTAACTTTTATGTGAATTTGGTATATGATGCATTTCAAATATTATGTATATAAGCATGCGAGGGTAATAAGAATAAGAGTAGGCCTTATGTTTGATAGCCATATTATGTAATATGTTATTGTTAATCTTGAAATGACAAGTAATAATTTGATATGTTTGTTATAGAGACATAATGAGTATGTCTCATATAATTTGAATTTAAGCATTATGATTTGAAAATAATGAGAAAAGGGGTGTGTACATCATGTGTGATTTGACAAAGATGGTTGATTATGAGGCTTGATGATGTATTGAAATAGAGTTAAGATGTAAATGAATCATTGAAGTGTATTTATATGTAAGTTCAATTTTTTGGAAGTGTCTCAGTATAGTTGTTATGTTGTTGGATTTTTGGCATAATGAACACAAGTAGAAAATATCTTCATAACTAAATAAAATTTTTTAAACTATGACATCTTCATTTTTTATGGGTAATGAAATAATACATTTTAGCCCATGTTTCTATATACTATTATGTTTTATTAATTTGTTAAGATATATGCTATAGCTTGTATGTAGTATTCCATTATCAAATTCCTTGGTGGATTGGGTAAGGGGTGTTACATTTAATGGTATCAGAGCTTAGGTTTAGGTGTTCCTAGGCTTTTATGATTGGTTATGTATGATATGGTATGCCTGAACATACATTCATTGTTATATGACTATTGAGACTATCATATAGACTTGCTCACCTATTAGTTTCTATAAGATAAGCACAAAAGAAAAACTAAAATTTTGTGAAAACCAAATAAAGGAAGAGTCATCGAATGATTTAAAACTATATAGTTAACAAAAAAATTAAGCTGCGTAAAATTTATTGTTAACCATATAGATATTTCTTGTTTTTCAAACCACCTCACTAGATTGTCACAAACCATAGTTATCCTCTCAAAAACATCTATAAGGTATCCACACAAGAAAGTCAATGGGAGAATACTTGAATATCTATAAGCTAGTAAGATATTCAGGTGAGAGAAGAAGAAAAGAAAAGAATTCATGTTGACGCTTAAAAGGGTGTATGCGAAATTATGTTTTGTGGCTCTCCCATATGGCTAATTTAACTTTAGCTATTTATATGATAAATAGCCTCTTAGGGTTAGATTTTTAACACTTAAAAGCTTTCTTAATTAGGCCTATAAAATTGCCTCCTATTAGACTAAGCATATGGCTTATTAATGGGCTTATATGTATAAAATAATAAGGTCTACATTGTGCAATTTTTGAGAATCTTTTGGGACTCATTTCAAATCAGCTATAAATCTTATTTATAATGCTTTCAACTTTTAAAAGGTTCATTAAATTTAGATTAGACTTACACCCAAAATTGGCCCTCCAGGGCCTTAAACTTTTTAACACTTAAAAAGGTCAAACTAAGTCAATTGAGCTCCAAGTGCAATTGTTTCCTTTTCGTTATTTCTTCTCCTTTCAATGACATCTAATATCATTGAAATTTCAAACACTTTAATTCTTATCTCAATTCTTTAAGTGTGTGCCCCTATGGTTGTTGGAAACATGTTGGTAGTACACAGTGAATTAACCAGTCCAACTAGGATTCTTATGGTTCAATCACATTGAATCCAAAATTAATTTGCAATTAATAGTTCATGTATTTACAAGTTATGAGAGATGACCAGCTAAACTCAAGACTACCTAAGTGTTCAAAAGTCAAGTGATTTAGCTTAATCCTTTTATATATAGTTACTGTGCTATTACTCCTTTTACCATACTTTATCTTATTTAGATTTGAGTAT
>CANXYI011308756.1:0-16139 GCA_948208565.1 Hura crepitans | reverse complement strand
TCATCATTGGTAATGTATCAAACCAATAAAAAGTAGACCATCCGTGAAGAAAAATTAATGCCCTATACAAAATACCTAAGGTCTATCAGTGGATGATTTCAAATATGCACCTTTCATCATGTTTCGAGAGATGAGAATCAGCTGGCAGACATATTGGCTACCTTGGTTTCCATGTGAGATAATCCAAAAGGGGTAATCATGAAATCGGTGATCATTTTCAGTTCTAAAATATCTTGCTATGAGACAGAGCAGATAATGGAAATAGAGTAAGAAAAAGGCAAGCCATAGTTTTATGACATCTAAAATTACTTAGAAAATGGTAACTTCCCCGAAGAAGCCACAGACAGGGATAAAAAGGTATTGAGGAAGTTGTCAGCTCAATTTATTAATGTAAACGGGGTTTTATACAAAAGGCAAGTAAATGGTCTTCAGCTTCATTGCCTAGAGGAAAAAGAGGTAGAAAAAGTCACGGAGCAAATACATATAGGGTCATATGGAGCACATATGAATGGTTTAGAGTTAACCTAAAAGATTATGCACTAAGGATTCATTTAGCTTACTATGGACCATGATTGCTCGAAGTAAGTGTAAAGATGCCACAAGTGTCAGCAATATGGGCATTTAAAACATGTGCCTGTATCAAAAACTTCATAGCTTATCATCCTCTTAGCCATTTGCTATGTGGGGGATAGACATAGTGGGAGATATACATCTAATAGCTTCCAATGGGCATCACTTATTGTAGTAGCTATTGATTATTTCTCGAAATGGGTTGTAGTAGAATCTTTTAAGAGATTAAGGGCAAGAAAGATGTTTAGATTCATAAAGAAGAGTTTAATCTATAGATACGAGGTTCCACATCATATAGTTTCATATAACGGTGTCCAATTTCAAGCAAAAACAAAGACTCCCTTACAAAAACACAAGATTTAGCACTATAAATCCTCTCCTTATAGGCCACAAGCCAATGGAGCAGTTGAAGTAGCAAATAAGAATATTAAAAAGATTTTGGCTAAGATAGTTGTGACTTATAGAGAATGGGCTGATAAGCTTCCTTTTACTCTTTAGCGGTATAGGACAACAATTTGAACTTCAACAGGTGCTACTCTGTTCTCTGTATTGTATGGGACAGATGCAGTGCTTCTAATAGAGATCGAGCTTCAGTCATTAAGAGTGGCAATAGAGGCAAAGATTCTTGAGATTGCCTGGGTTGAAAAGAGATTCCAACAATTGAATTTGCTAAAGGAGAAGCAATTAAGAGCCATTTATTACAATCAAATTTACCAAAAAAGGATGGCACGTGCTTCGATAAAAGGGTGAAGAATCACAAGTTGAAAGAAGGAGAGTTAGTCCTCAAACAGATGAGGCCAGGGCTACCTGACCCAAGAGGAATGTTCAAACTAAATTGGGAGGGCCATTTATCCTTAAGCAAATGTTACCGAAGGGTGCTACGATTCTTACATATTGTGATGGAAACAAATTAAAAAAGCCTATGAATATGGATAGGCTGAAAAAAGTTCTATGGATAAAGACAAATAAATGAGAAAAAGAAGAGAAATAATAGCCCTGTGGGTCAAAAACTGGTAAACGGTGGCCATACTAAAAGTGGGCACCTCGATAGGGTAAAAATAGAAGAAGCCATGAACATGGATATAAAGGTATTAAAGAAGTTGTCAACTTAGTTTATTAATGTAGATGGGGTCCTATAGAAAAGGCAAGTAAATGGTCTTCAGCTTCATTAACTAGAGGAAAGGGAGGCAGAAAAATTCATAGAGGAAATACACGTAGGGTCATATGGTACACATATGAATGGTTTAGAGTTAACCAAAAAGATCATGTGCCAAAGATTCTTTTGGCTTACTATAGACCATGATTGCTTGAAGTATGTGTAAAAATGCCACAAGTGTTAGTAGCATAGGGAGTTGTAGTAGCTATTGATTATTTCTTAAAATGGGTCGATGTAGAATCTTTTACGAGATTAAGGGTAAGAGTGATGGCTAGATTCATAGAAAAGAGTTTAATTTGTAGATACAAGGTTTCATATCATATAGTTTCGGATAACGGTGTCCAATTTCAAATGGAAACAAAGACTCTCTTATAGAAATACAAGATTCAGCACCATAAATCTTCTCTTTATAGGCCATTAGCCAATGGAGCAGTTGAAGTAGCAAATAAGAACATTAAAAAGATTTTGGCTAAGATAGTTGTGACTTATAAAGACTGGGCTGATAAGCTTCCTTTTGCTCTTTGGGTATATAGGATAATGATTTAAACTTCAACAGGTGCTACTCTATTCTCTGTAGTGTACGGGATAAATGCGGTGCTTTTAGTAAAGATTAAGCTTCAGTCATTGAGAGTGACGATAGAGATAGAGATTCCCAAGGCTACCTGGGTTAAACAGAAATTCAAATAGTTGAATTTGCTAGACAAGAAGTGATTAAGAGCTAATTATCACAATCAAATTTACCAGTAAAGGATGGCATGCACCTTCGATAAAAGGGTGAAGAATTGTAAGCTAAAAGAAGGAGAGTTAGTCCTCAAATAGATAAGGCCAAAGCTACCTGACCCAACTGGAAAGTTTAAACCAAATTGGGAGGGGCCATTCATCTTCAAGCAAATTTTACCGAAGGGTGCTACGATCCCTACAGATTGTGATGGAAACAAATTAAAGGAGCTTGTGAATATGGATAGGCTAAAAAAGGTTCTATGGCTAAAGATAAATAAATGAGAAAAAGAAGAGAAATAATAGCCCTGTGGGTCCAAAATCAATAAAGGGTGGCCTTGTTAAAAGTGGGCACCTCGATAAGGTGAAAATCGAAAGAAGGCACCCTATGCAACAATTAAAGGTTGAGAGAAAATTGTCAATCAAGAAAACACATAAGGGTTGATTGACAACATAAGTTTAAGATGTAATTAAGATCTCCCTTGATTAAATGAGGAAATATGTTGTCACATTAATGTCCTGTTGTGATTATCATAAAATTCTAATATGATGCTACTAGATAGGACCGCTTTAATAAGCACGATTGAGTGTTTTATAAACTAAAGGAGTATAATATTAAATACAACAAAAAAGAACAAAATAAAAGTAGAGAAGTTCATTTTATTTCTTTTTTAAGTTCTCTGTCTCTTGCTACTGCTCTTGCCACCGATCTTTAACCAGTGGCCTAGTTGTCCCAAGAAGGGCCTGCTACCTATTCTTTATATACATCTAAAGTCTGAAAGTTACAAAAGACCCTGGGTGCAATGTTTGTCTTTAAAGATAACTACTTGTATAGGTCATGATAACCAAAAGTGAAGGTGATAGATACATCTCATCCTCTAAAAGACAATGAGCAGGATACAATCCTTTGGGTGCCGAACTACCTCACACAATGGTCAGGGATGCAGAAGGTAACCTTATGAAAGCTAGCTAGACGAACACAGCCTGATGCACCACTACACCATATGTATTGTAAGCAAATCCAGGGGTTTCTAAAACTTATAGCACATCTATTACATTACTTAGCCATAAAACCCATCTCTCAACATCTACGAAACGATGTGTAACTGCTCGAGATAGCAAATACTTCAACCCTTAAGATCCAAGGACATGAGGTGAAGAATCCTCTAACAGGTGAATCTTTTCTTGTAGCTAGACCTAAAAAAATGCTATTAAGAATGAAAACCTGCGAAGGTATCCTAAGCAAAAGTCAAGCAAAGGGTAGGATGAAAACCCACAAAGGTAGTCTATCCTTAAAAAGTCTGCTAGGAATGAAAACCTATAAGGGCTTCCTAGTTAAAAGACAGACTAGAGAATAGGGCAAAAACCCTTTTTTAAGGTAGTTTATTAAAAAAAAACCTAAAGCAGAAGCAGGCTCCCACTAAAAAATTTAGCTTCTCTAGATTGGACAGTGTATAAACCAAGAATTATTTTAGCCAAGATCAGTGGAAAAGGATTCGGCCCCTTCTTCAAATCGTTGGTCATGATGAATAGCTGATAATCTCTAAGGTGGTCTTTAGCTAAAATTGTTATATATTTGGAGAAGAATATGAATAAATATGTGCCCACACAGAGGGATGGAATGTCTATGTAGTTTTCAACATAGTCTAGCAGTGCATTCAAAGAGACTAGTCCTCTCTATGGGACCCATCTGACAGCCAAAGATGGCAATATGCCTGATGCATAGATGGCCTCATACGGATAGTGAGGAATGTAAGTTAAGTAGATAAGTAGTGTGTTAGAAGAATGAAACACACCTAAAATTGCAATAAATTCCTCAAATAGAGGGCACAACTCTTGATGAGAGAATCGAAAGATATGGAATTATGGGTCCCAAAATTTAGTTGCTACCTTGAGAAAAGTCTAATCAAGATACACTATTTGAAGAAATTTTAGCCCACTATAGGGAGCCAAGGTGGAAGTCGCCCATGTAGAAGGGAGATTAAGAATTTTATGAAGCTTTTTGAAGAATTTGTCACTCATTTTTACAAAAATGAGGAAAAGACTCAAGTGGCATGAGGACCTATGCATACATTAGTGCATTTATAGATTTAAAATATGGAAAAAGGGCATTTTGGATAGAAATGGGCATTTTTGGCTTGAAAATGTTTGTTTTTTTAGTGAAAACGGGCATTTTCTAGTTGAAAATGGCCGTTATGAGCTAGATCCCAAAATGGCCATTTTTGGCTATGCCCAAATGGCTATTTTGAGCCTCAAAATGGATTTTTAGCTAAGAAAATAGTTGTTTTTATAGCCCAAAATGACCATTTTCACTAGGCCAAAATGGCCATTTTGGAGCAGCAAAAATGGTTGTTTTCGCTTTACTATAAAAGATTCAATTTTCTATTTTTTTCCCATTTTCATACATTTTGACAGCTTTTCACCTAAAGCAATACCACGCCAACAAAGCCATCCATGCCGTCAACCCCATGCCATAACACATAGCAGTATCGGGTTAGGTCATTGATAAGGAGGTTGAGTGATACAGATGCTTAACCACTATCACTCAGATTAGGAGCTAATATATGTGCACCCAGATGCTATGAGATCTAGGTGTATTAGATCGGGTGGATTAGTTGCTTGCCTAGGTGGGATGGCAGGAGTTTTAAATGCAATGATGCACCACTTACTCTACCATCATGTTAGAGTTCCTCAACACCTTCTGATTTCAGTGGGCCTAGCTAAACAACACATCAGCTATTCACTTCACTGTACTAGGGACTAAGTTCAACATCTCCTTTTTACAGTTCACTAAGCTATTGCGTCTGCTTACTGATGGAGACACAGAGGTCCATAAGAGCCTGGATAAGCACTGGGAGTCTATTAGTTGGCTTGGCACAGTTTACAATGCTAGCCAGACCAAGACGTTCACCATCAGAGACCTAGTCCACAGTTAACTACATCATATCTTAGCTCTCAGCTATCTTAGATGAGTTTCCAGCTTCGGTTAGTTGAACCGGACCAAGCTATATGACCTTTGAGGCATAGAGCATAATGTCTAGTTCAACCCAACTTAGACTATCCTCAAGCACTTGCACAGGGCCAGTCGATCCCCAGGCAAAGGGATCATCATCGGGGGAGTTGTCATTGCCATATTACTTGGGCTAGGCATCCTAGAGCAGCACTTTAAAAAGTCTCTTCGACAACAACTATGGGTTGATAGAGACACTTACATCGCCATCAAGATCACGAAGGCTGATCCTCGAGCACTAGCAAGCTATAGGCTATTGATAGTTGCTAAGTTGGATCAGCAAGTAAGGGAGTAGCTAGGCGGGGATAACAAGTTCGCACTAGATCTCGAAGAGCTCCTGGGGGCAAACTTAACTCCCGAGAGGCCGACCCAAAGGTGGGTCCATCTTCCTCAGCGCCACCTCCGCCATCACTCAAGTCTCTTTTTTAGGGCCTGAAGACCCAGATGATAAAGCAGTTCCTCCTCATCAACACCAGCCTGAGTGCGAGGATTGAGGAGTTCGAGTGTCAGACCTCCAAGAGGCTAGAGGCGATGGAGGTAGAGCTTTAGGCACTAAGAGATCAGAGAAAGTCTATGGCTCTTTGGCCTTTTATCTTATTTTCTTTTCTTTTATTTTTATTTGCCTGTACATATTAGTCTAGGACACAAAAATTTTGTACTCAAAAAGTATTCATTTATAAAATTGACGTATTTCATTCATTGCTTTTATTCTTTTGACAAAACTTGGATAAAATAATAAAATAATAAAATACGTGATAAAAAATAATAATGAATAATAAACAAAAAATGAATTCAATAGATAGATAAAATAATAAAAAAAAGAGAGAGAAGAAGAGTCAAATAAGAAAAAAAACAAAGCAGTGAAAGATAAATAATAAATGACATATAAACATAATAATAAAAAGAGAGAGAGAGAGAGAAGAACAACAAGGAAAAAGCATAAAATTATAGTTTTCAAAACCATAACATGAATTCAAAAAAATACACTCACACACACAACATGCATCCATATTGTAAATGACCTTAGATAAACTAACGTGTTTTACTTCATTTTTTCTACATAAGGGCAACCTAAATTTTCTAGGAAACCTCACAAATGTGTCAATGTAATATTACCTACCGGTTACAAGCAAGGAAGGTGGCAACTCATTAACAACAAATCTTTTCAAAAAAATTATCTTCAAGTGCAATGTTTCATAGCACTACCCGAGTTCAGGTGCAATGTCTCACAGTACTACTTGAACCAAATTATCTTTAGGTGCAACATCTCAAAGCACTGCTCGAGTTTAGGTGCAATGTCTCACAGCATTGCCTAAACCACATTATCTTTGGGTGCAACATCTCACAGCACTACCCAATTTCAGGTGCAATGTCTCAGAGCACTGCCTGAACAAAAATTATCTTCGGGTGTAACATCTCACAGCACTACATGAATTTAGGTGCAATGTCTCATAGCACTGCCTAAACTAAATTAACTATAGGTGTAATGTCTCTAGCACTACCCAGACCTCATTAACTCTAGTTATGGTGATTATTAAGAAAAGAGTGCCCCATAAGGTACGTGTCTCTTTCCTTTCTGAACTTTGGGTCACCTCACACACTCTGTAGTCACCTCCCCAAAGTTAGGGGCAACTGTAGACATTGGCTCTCTTGAGCTCTTATATTCGGTTTACCTAATGATGATGAAAATGACAAAAATCCTAATAAAAGGGGTTTTTTTAAGTTCGAATCAAAGATCTCAAAATTTTCCTTTTAAAAAAAGAAAAGGGTTAAAATAACCATTTTCCTAGAGAAAACGACTGTATTGGCAAAATTGGCCGTTCTTGTGAGGGGAATAGCTGTTTTGATTGTTTTGCCCAAAACGGGCTATTTCCGTGAGGAAATGGCCGTTCTATGGCCATAATGGCCAAAATGTCTGTTTTGATTGCCAAAATAGCTGTTTTAACTATTTTCGCCAAAATGGCCATTTTGAGCTAAAAACAACCGTTTTCAGCCTTGAGAAGCATGTATAAATACCAAATGGGTTTTCTTTAGCAAGGTTGGTTATTTTGAGAAGAGAGAAAATTTCTAGAGAGAGAAAATACACTAAAAAGGCAAAGATACACTCTTTCAACACCATTTTTTAGTGATTTATGATGATTCAAGCAAGGTTTTTTGGGTCCGATCGAGATATTTTCTAAAGGCAAATATACTCAGTGTGTCAACTGACCCATTTTTCTACTGTTTTCATTCTTCTTTTTGCTTTGTCCATTTACTAGTTAAATGTGATAATTTATTTGAAAAATATTTCCATATTTATGTGACTGTCTATTTTTATTTTATTTTTGTTTGCCCGTTTATTTTTGCTTTGCATACAAATATATTATTTCTATCATTTTTACTACTGTCATTTTTCTTCTTACTTTATCCATCTACCAATTAGATGTGATAATTTATTTGGATAATATTTCTATATTTGTGTGACTGTCCATTTTTATTTTTTTCTATCTTTCCATCTATTTTTTCTTTGCATACAAATATATTATTTCTATCATTTTTAGTATTTTCATTTTTCTTTCTGCTTTATCCATCTACCAGTTAGATGGATAATTATTTTGTGCAATATTTTTATATTTGTATGACTGTTCATTTTTATCTTATTTCTGTTTGTCTGTCTATTTTTGCTTCGTATACTAATATATTATTTTTGTATTTTGATGCGAGTTATTTGATTATTTGGGATTTGACCATAATTTTTTCAGCCACCTTATTAAATTTCGGTGAAGTAATCTTTTAATGACCCTTTATTTTCTATTGACTATTTTATTTTGTGTTATATGTGTTTTTTCTGCTGGTTTCTTTTATTATTGCCTATTCTTGGTTAAATTGTATTTTAGGTATCCTAAAATGTAATTTTATTTTTATTATTTATTCAGTTAGGATGCATTTTAGGTAATTGCCACGTGATATATTTTTATTGGCAAATTTTTTTCCTGTATATTCCATGAATGCTATAATAATTAGAAAAATGATTTTTCATACGTTGAAAAAATAATTGAATAATTTTTTATTTAATTAATTGGTGTTTTGATAATAAAATGAGTTTTGATTTTTTTTAATAAAAGTCATAATAATAAAAATTATTTTCCTAAAATTGACATGCGAGAACCAAGGTTCTCAAACTAAATCCATCACCCGATTTTATGTATGATATTTTCAATTTTAATCCCAAAATATTCCATGAACACTGCATTAGGTAGAAAATGATTTTACACGTTAAAAAGAAATAATAATCAAAATCATTTTATACCCAATTAATTGGTGCTTTATTAATAAAAATAAATTATGATTTTTTCTTAATAAAAGTTACAATAAAAATCCATTTTCTAAAATTAGCATATGAAAACCAAAGTTCTCAAATCAACCATCCGATTTTAATAAAAGTCACTACAATAAGATTCATTTATTAAAATTAGCATACGAGAACCAAAGTTCTCAAAACAATCAACTACCCACTTTTATGTATGATATTTCAATTTGAAGTGCCTATTTATTTTCCTGTAAATATATTTTGTAATTCCCTATATGTGAATAAGTGATTAATTTTAATTGTGAAACATTGCTTGAGAAAAAGAATAATATTATAAATTCAAACCAAAATTTCGTATTAATTTGAGGTATAAATAAGAGTAGGGTTCCGAACCACTCTAGTTTTGGCCTTGCAAGGTATTTCCTAACTTCAGTCAGGTGGCGACTCTTACCTTGTGGTGCCTAACTCGCTCATCCTAGGCTAATCAAATAGGAGTGGCCCTAGATTCCTTTAGCTTCCTTCTCATATTTTGAGACTTAAGGGTTGAGGCTTAGGTTGAATCTTCAGTTGTTTTAGTTTGATCGGCCCAAGGAAAACATAATGGACATAAACACATACTATTATTAGCAAATTCCACTTTTCATCCACCATAAACTGTTCTCATGTTTTACATAATTCTTTCATTTTATATAAGCACAATAAGTCACCAAGTTACATATTACTTTACATACCAAAATGTGTCATTTACTTACACCATAAAAGTTCACTTTCATATACCAAATCATTTCCACATGTTACTTTAAATTATCAACTCATTCATTGTCCATTATCATGTGTCTCTTTTCTCACATTTCATAACTCACATACATTATATAACACATTTTCCATCATAACACATAATTACCATACACTATGCACACATGCACATGCCATGACATAGATGACATGCATTCAACCACATACATTCCACACAATTTCACATGCTTTCTTTACACAAATGGCTTACATATGATCATTATATCATCATTCAAACATAATTGTATGATTATTTAACACGTACATGTACACAATCACACTTCCATACACATGTTCATGCACACATACATACACACATCATGGCATGCATTAATTACATTAAATTCACATACCTAGGATAGTTTTACACCCTTTTCCACCCTTCTAATGCCTTGAATCCCTTGGTTCTTCCACACTTCTCCTTAAACCTACATATGTAACCCTAGAACTTAGAAAATTCATATAAAATCTTGTACAGCTCCAAATTAAGATCTATAAACATGGTTTTCTTAGAATAATTAAGGCTACTCAAAACAAAAGTGAAAACTAAGAATATATCACTTACACTCTAAATGGTCACTATTCACTCTATACACATTTCTCTAATTTGAGGCCTTTTCCTTGAATTCTAAGGCTAGAAATGTGTTCTAGAGGTCATAAAGGTTTGATTCCATATAACATATATGGCATTTAGTAGAGATTTGGGGTTAGAAAAAAGCAAAAATGGCAGAGGGTTGGCTCATAAACGGCGTCAGCTTTTTGGTTTAGAGGGAGGTTCAAGATAATGTAACCCTTACACATGTGGCCCTCCCATATGTGTGAGGGTTTATATATTTTGTGGTGGGTTGGTTAGATCGTGACACGTGGTGATCTAATGACCCATAAAATTCAATTTTCTTCTAAAAATAATTACTTTTGTTCTCAAAATCCTCTATTATGCCTATTCAGGGCCTCATAAAATTTTAGGTCCAAACAATAATAGCAAGTGGGTTTTACTATTCACTTATAAAAACAAGAAATTCCAAAAAACTATCAAATGAACTTAGAAAATAAAAATTCCTTTACAAACATGTAGATTGGAATTTTTGACCTTTAAGGTATGCTATTTTCAAGTCTATTCGGACACACCCTGAGTCATTCCTAACATAAGTTCTTCTAAGGCCATTATTCACTAGTTCACTGCCTAAATTGAATTATTAGTTCTGCTAAAATTTTAAATTATCTCATTTTACTCATTTATGGCCTATCAAAGTTTTTTGACTAGTACACACCTTCCCTGGCCTTACAACAATGTCACTGCTTCCTAGGAACATTATTCCTACCCTGTAGGTACTATTCATGAAACCTCAATTTATGGGTGTTACATGGATAATGTCTCCCAAGACACTAGGGCACCCTATGATAGCCAAAAAGGCGAGTAATGTTCATAAAATTTTGATGGGCTAGAAAATCAGGAAAATGAAATAATTAAAACTTTTAATAGAACCAATAACTTATTTTAGGCTAGGAACTAGTGAATAGTGATATTAGTTGACATTGTCTAAGGACAACCTCAGGGTGTGCTTGAATGGACCTAAACATATCATACCCTAAATGTCAAAAATTCCAATGAATTTATTAGTGAAGGAATTTTAATTTTCTGAGTTTGTTGGATATATATTCGAAATTTCTTAACTATCTGAGTGAATAGTAACCCTAATTTTTTTTGGAGTTTTGACCAAATATTTTAGAGGGCCTTTAATGGGCACTATTAATAATTTTTGGCATTGAGAACATGATTTTTAGAGGTCTTGAAAAATTAATTTGAATTTCTAAATTTTAAAATAAAATCGAATTAAAATGGAACATTAGATCAACACGTGGCACAATATAAGCCATCTAACTGTTTAATGTAAAAGAGATGGCATGTGTGGGGGGTGTCACATGTGCCAAACCCATCATCTTCTTCCTCTCCCCCTCCTTAGTTGACTCTACCTCTCTCTCTCTCCTCCCTCTTTTTTTTTCTTTTCTTCCTCCCTTAATTCAAGCCAAAATCCACCAAACTTTATATGAACCTTTGCCTCCATAAGCTTTTAAAGCTATTCCCATTGATAGATTTAAAAAAAAAGTTCTTAGATTTGGAGTTATTAGCAGTTGATGAATGGTGACAAAAATTAGTGTAAGTGTTTTCATCTCAATTTTTATTTTAGTTTTAGGTAGTTCTAAGTGAGTTACGATCAACTATGTAATTAGTTTTCAAATTAGAGCTATGTAGGATTTTTTTCAAACCATAATATGTGTATGTTTGTATAAAAAGAAAGGAAGGTTATGGAGAAAGGGCAAGAAAAGGCTTGAAGTTGTGAATTAGGGTGTTTTGGCAGCCTAAGTACATGAATTTGATGTAATATAAGTTGTTAATTATGCTAGTGTGCATATGTGTATGTGAAAATGTGTATGGAAATTATGTATTACATGTCTATGTATGGAAATGCATGAAATGAGTATGTTAGTATGTTTGGTGTGGCATATGACATATGTATGTGTTGAGATTGCATGAAATGAGTATGTTAGTATGTTTGGTGTGGCATATGATGTATGTATGTGTTTAGATTGCATGAAAAAGGCATATGTTGGTGTATGTAAGGGTATGGTCAAATGGGGTGTCACACCTTTACCTGATTTTTGAAGAAACTCGATAAGAGTATGAACTTCCCCTAAAGTTCCTTATTTACATCTGAAATTTTCTCACCATTTCTTTATTTTTTTTTCATGACAATCACAAAATATTGAGAAAACCATTTGTTTCTTTAGAAAACATTTTTATAGAAATTTAGATAGCATAACGGCTGTTCAGGTTAAAAACTAAAATTTTTGCTATCATAAAAATGCACTTCAATATATTTAGTCAACAAAACTCTACTCCTGGACCTTTCTAGTCCTCCATTCTCATCATTCAACATAATCACAAGCACAATCATAATGTATAAAGTCATCACATAACAATAGTTATAATAAAAATCAACATTCATATGCATAGGGTCTCTCACCCGTCAATATTAGAAAATATAAACAATTCAGTAGTTTATTATATTTACAAATATACATCTTGATTTCATTAACCATATTTCATATATACTTCATTCTATATATATATACAATTATTCTTATACACCAAAACCCCACTTTTTCCTATACATGAGTACACTTCTACTATTTACAATTAAAAGACAAAACCAGTACCCTAGAGACTCATACTGTAGCTACAGAGGCTTTAACACTTCTCGTACTTTTCTTAAAATTTACCCATGCATCAGAACACTGATGCGCAGAGTATAAGTCAATGGTGAATTTTGAATAAAACATATGTATGCTTCACACTTGCACATGTATTCATGCTTTATAGTCATTTTATAGTAATTCATTTTATTTAATAATCATTTGCAGCAATTCAAATATAAATCATAGTTATATACTGCAATTTCATATACCATATGATGTTTTTCATTTTCACATGTCATTTTATCTCAAGTTATCATTAATCATGTACTCATGCATAAATTCATGAAATTTCAGTCATTTATGGCAGTTTATTCTCACATACAGGTAATTACAGTAGTATCATGCACTATATCATAATTCATATACTCATTTCTCATTAATAGTCATTTCATAACATGCTCTCATTTATCATAAATCATTTATAATGCCTAAGTTCATTTCATTGGTCATTCATAACATCACATTTCTTTTAATTAATCGGCCTATATTGATAGACTACACTGGATAACAAAATCCTAGTTGTGCAATGGTTTGCATTTTAGACCTTATACTGTAGTTGCACCTACATATTCTTATGTCACACTGTGCAGTGGTTCCATGAACCTTATATTGTAGCTGCACCAACATATTCTTATGCAGTGGTTCTAAAAACCAAAACACTACTACACCAGCCTCTTTTCTAAAACAACTATTGTACAGTGGTTCCAATGAACTAAAATGTTGTTGTACTAGCCACATATCATAATAAAAGTGCTATTGATCTAATTGATCAAACCTAGAAGCTGATTTATTCCTAGTTGACTAGTCAACCCATCCAGTGGGCATCTAATTATATAGGCCATTTATCTATTTTTATTATTCATTCAGTTATAGGTCATTTTACTTCAACCTCATTTTTCATTTTCCTTTTCAATTATTCTCTTTCCAAGTGATTTACATAATTACTAGTATGTTCATACCCTTGCCTTCTAGTAAAGTTTCTCTCATTTTATCATCATTCACTTATCACGTTCATCATTTCTTATTCGTAAGCTCACTACACATTTCAATATGCTTAATTTCTCATAAATCATATTTAGGTACTATATTCACATTTTATTCTTTTCACTTCATTTTCCTTTTACATTTTCTCAAAGCCATTTTCTTGTCATTTTAATGTCATATAGGTGCATTCTTAATCACTTTACATGTATACACTCACATTACATGGTTCGGCCACCATTAACCTTATAACATAATTATTCTTTCCATGCCATTTAATTACATTTTCATGCATTGTTCATACTTGCATACAATGTTCATTCATTTATTGTTCAATTATACATGTAATGGTCAATTGCTCAAGCATCCATCTCATGTACACCATTCAACCATATTGGGTTCAATGCCATCCATAGTCATTCTCATCATCTTAACACATTTTCATCCCTTTACCATACACATACATAATGTCCATTAATTTTCTTATGACTTTACATTCATTTACATACATAAAGGTTTAATATTCATGCAGATAAAAAATATAAATCATTCGACTACTTAATGATTCATACTATCCATCTTTATTTCTAATCATTTTATCACATTTTCTTTCTTTAAACATATATACATCAAATTCATTAAACATACCAACCAATTACATACACATATGCCTTATACACCATTCAGCCCATTTAGTGTCGCTGCCACACGTATTTAATTCTTAGTAATTTCTCACATTTAATTGCTTTACATAAATATACAAGTGGTGCACACTAAACATAATGAACAATTTCACTTAACTCATCATTATACATATCAATTTTCATCAATTTAACACATATTCATCACTTTTACATACATATACATAAAGCTTATTAATTCACTCATAACATTACATATATTTTCATGTCATTTCAACACTTTCATATAAGATTTCATACAATATCTCATACAATCATACATGTATATGTTTCTATCTAAATTCATATACCTTTTAATGATAATTTACCACTTTTTAAGGCTCTCTTTGGCCTTGTTTCACTCTTTCCTTTTCTTTTCCTACATACACCATTACTAAATTTTAGAAAATTCTCAAAAATTCATTTTAACTCTAAATTTCATTCTAATTATACCTAGAGTTTTAGAATAACTTCTAGTTACTATAACAAAAATAAAAATTAATTTTGACAACTTAATATTCATAGTGAAACTATTCACCAAGTTGTAAATTCTCTCTCCACAAGCCTTCTTTTGATGAAATTCCACTTCTAGTTGCTTAATTATAGTGTAAAGGGAATTTTAAAGCGGTTAACTGGTGGATTTGGTGGAGAAATGCATGATTTATGGAGGAAGAATGAATAAAAATGTGAGGAACCCATGAAAGAAAAATGGCATTGGGTTTTTGTCTAAAAAATGAGGAAGATGGGTGCATTAGGTGTGTATGGACTCACCTACACCAAATCACCATTTTACATAAGTGGCCTGTAGGCCCCGTTCTTTAAAATCTCGATTTTTATGCTTCGTAAAGCTTGATTTTGTGCCAAACTTTAAAAATTCATTACAATTTTTATAGACCTCTAAAAATAATGATCTTAGTGTCAAAATTCATCATTTAATCCCATTAAGGGTCTCGTAAATTTTAGGGTCAAAATTCCATAGTCAACCTTGTCACTATTCACTTGTGAAATCTAAAAATTTTGAATAAATATTAAATGACCTCTAAATATTAAAATTCATTCTCCAATAGACTCATTAGAATTTTTTACCATCATAATGTGCTATTTTCGGGCCCATTCAAGCACATCCTGGACTGATACTAGTACAAACCCATTTTATATCATTATTCACTTCTTTTATTACCTATTGTGATTTATTGGTTTTGCTAAATCTTTTAATTAATTCATTTTCATCATTTTTTGGCTCATCAAAATTTTATGAGCAGTTCTTGCCCTTTTCTGGCCATCGTGCAACGTCCTAACTTCTCAAAAACACTATTCATGTCTCGAAAGGTATTGCTCGTGAAACTATGTTTCATAAGTGTTATATGGGGTATGAAGAAAGAATGTGTGTGTACAAGTGTAATTAATATGGAAATGTAATGTAATTAGGCTAAAAATGTAACTATAAAGTGTGTTTGTGTCAGTAACTATTAAGTAATAAATTGAGGATTCTTGAGCATGGCATAGCTGTGAGCATGAAAGCGTGTTTATGTCATATAATTGGTAAGCAATGAATTAATAATTCTTAAGAATGATATAGCCATGAGGTGTGTCATGACAATGAGGTGGATATGTATATGTATTAAGTGAAAAGCAATGCCAACTAGAATAAGACTTAATGGGATTATATGAATTAAAAAGGAT
>CANXYI011308730.1:0-29734 GCA_948208565.1 Hura crepitans | reverse complement strand
GTGACTTATTGGGCACTTACTAAGCATGAGTTAAGAAAGAATTAAGTAATAAAGTATAAAAATGGCCTAATGGCCAAAACTACCAAGAAGAAGAGAGGACATGAAATTTTTGAGTTATAAGGTTTAATTATGCATAATTGTGTTATAGAATTGAAATTATATGGTATGACTTCATATATGGACATATGTATATTAGCTTGATATTATGAAATATGCATGCTTCATCCACTATGTTAAATTGAAATATGATAATTGGCTTAAGGAAATAAAGGCTAGAACCTAAAAATGCCTAATCAAGCTTGTATAGCCAAAAGTCCTAAAATGGGCAACATGAGTGGTATGTCATAAATTGTGAAAGCTTTAGTGTATACATATTTTAATTGATATTTTGAATATGTAAATGATGTAATTCATGAAAGAAATAAGGTTTAAGACCTAAATGTGTTTTAAAACCTGAAATGGACCTAAAAGGTTTACTAAGAGCCCATTTTGCCATAAATTTGAAGCTTAATGAATATAAAGGCATAAAATGACCCAAATGGATTTTATGACCTTACTTAGGTGTGTTAAATACATGCTTAAAATTCATATATGAGATAGAAAAATGTGATTGTGGTGAATATGGCATAATCACTTAAAAATTGGCATAAAAGCTCAAAATGTTGTTTTCAATATAGTTAAGCAATTTTACTCATTCAATGGCTAAAAATATTCATTTTGAAAGTTATATAAGCTTAATTAATGAGTTGGAACTAAATAAAATGGTTTTTAGCCCATGAGATGTAACAACTTAGGAAATGGATAGGTTAACCGGTCAACTAGGGGATATAGTAACAGCTAGGGCACTTCATTGCTTAGTTGGCTATCTAAAGGTTCACTTTCAATCTTACCTATAGATATGTGTGTTGAGATCATAAGATCATGCGGGTGTAGTTAAAAGGTTCCATAGGGGAAACCACTAAATAAACACACGCAGTTATAGTGGCAAGGTCCCGTGGGGGAATCCACTGCACAATTTTATACTAGTATAGTAGTTGTAAAGTGTAAAATATAGGCCACTACACAATTTTATGATCCTGTTATCTATAGGATTGTGTTAATTTCCTTAGACCTACATTAAAAAAATGAAATAAATAAATGAAATATATTATGCATATGTTGGCTGTAAAATGATTAATAAACTAAATATGATGAGATTTTAGTTTAATAAGATGTAGTGAGATTATTACATATAGTTTGTTATGCCTGCATGTTTTGACATTATTGGTGCATAATGTATGTGACATTTATGTTCATCACAATATATCATTCTGTAACGTGTGTCATGCAAGTGTTAAATGGTATTGCGTGTAAATGAATGGTATGAGCTTATAAGATTTATTATGGTAATAATAGCACATATTATTTTGATTTCACCACTAAGTAATATACTTAGCACATCATTCATTTTATGGTACGTAGGTATATTAATGTTTTGATACTAAAAGACTCGAGACATCAAGAAAGTTAAAAAGAAGGCTTTATTTTTGGTAAAGCTCTTTTTCTTATAGAAGTGATGTATAGTGTGCACTCAAGTGTTCATGTAAAGGGGATAGGCCTAACTTGTATTGATTTTGCAACCAAATTATAACTTGAATGTTCTTTTTGGATTTTGACATTTATTGATCATATAGAACTGTGATATTGTATGATGTGTCTATGATATCTCTTCCTAAGGTTGAGATATCATGTGCTATGTTATATGCTATTGGATTGATCAAAGGATTATATTGAGTTGGTGAACATGTGTGTTTAAGATGTAAAAGTGTGTTTTCTTATGTAGGTTACTATTTAAAATTTGGGATAGTGCTAAGTACAGCTGTTATGTTGCCGAATTTTTAGCACGAGGATTCCTAGTTTTAAATAAGTAAGACTGTTTAAAAACATTTTTGAAAATCCATAATTTTTCACATAATGATTTTAAATAAGAATGTTGTATTAGAAAGAAATGGGTAGATGAGTCTGAATATCTCGATATGTGTGCACACCTTAGTCGGCTTGATGACCGGGCGACATTTGGGCTGATTAAGGGGTGTCACATTTGGTGGTATCAGAGCCCCAATTTAGGCATTTCTAGTTAACATTTGAGTGCTAAAAATAGTTTAAAGTCTACATCACATTCTTTTAGATGTTGAGGGTTATCAAATTATTTTTATACCTATAGATATGATAATTGCTTTAGCACAACACAGCGAGGATAAAGTTGAGAGGCGTACTCCGACTATGGTTGCATCTGAGGCCATAAAAGTTGGGTCTGTGTTTGTGAGCATAGTACGACATGTATAGTCTATAGGATAAGTTTTGCCAGTGTTTCTATAGGAGATGTTATAGCTTTTGAAGAAGGCTACTGCCACCACTGCCATAGCTTGCAGTTCCTTTGGCTCTCCAAAAGATGTATCTAGAGAAAGAGAAGAAAATGGGGGCTAAGAACTTTAAAGGCTAGGGTGAGGTCTTACCAGTGATGGTAGAATATTCGCTAGATCACACAAAGAAAATCATGAGACATATGAGGTGCATGCCTGAAGAGAAAGTGATTAGTGCTTTTTGATGTCTTCAGAAAGAAGCATAAAAATGGTGAGAAAACTTTATATAGTATAAGACTGAGGACTAGGTGACTTAGGAGTTCTTTCAATTAGAGTTCCATAAGAAATATATCACTGAGGATTACCCAGATGAGAGGTGACAATAGTTTATAGATCTAAAATAGGATTAAAAGACAATTAGTGAATATGAGAAGGAGTTCACCATGCTTAGCAGATATGCTAAAGACACTATCACAACTAAGGTTGATAAGTGTAAAAGATTCGAGAAAGGACTATATTTTGACATTAAGTCCTAGTGGTACCAATGAAGATAAGAAACTTTTCATAGTTCATATTAGTCTATAGATCCACTAAGGGGATATAGAAAGAGAGGAAGGAATTCTATCAGAAGAAAAGAGAATGGGGTTAGGGAGTATCTAATGCTGCTTCACCATCAGGCAAGAGGTATAAGGGATTCTAGTTTAGTTTGAATTAGCAATCCCAAATGTAGGGCTAGTCACACAAACATGGTCAGAGTGCTAAAGGAAGAGTAGGATAGCCACAGTCTCATGCTGCTTTTACACTAAGGTCAGAGAGCAAGAAGGGTCTAGCTCTTCAATATCTGATATGTTCCAAGTGGCATAGCAAAGAATGTTAGATGAACTTGCCAAGAGTGTGTTTTTCCTATAGATAAAGTAGTCATTTTCATAAAGATTGTCCCAAAGGACAAAGTGTGGGTTAGATACTAGCACTTACATAGATGGTAAGCTAAAGGAGTAGTCGAGGAAAGATAACAGAGAGAACTCAGAGAGGTAGATTAGAGTCTCGATCTGAGCAGAGAGTGCCTACTCATTAGTATGCCGTAAGAGCTCAAGAGGATACAAATGAGCCAGCTAGTACTTTTCCCCTATTTGACTCTCATATTTTAGCATTGATAGATTTGGGGTCCACACACTCATATATATGCATATCATGGGCACGAGACCAGGGTTTAATTTTAAAATTGCTTGACTTAGAAATCATGGTTAGTAACCCCATAGGCTAGCATGTGGTAGTCGATAGAATTTGTCGAGATTGCTCTTTGAGAACACAAGATCATTGATTTCTTGTTGACCTAACAAAGTTAACTTCTGATGATTTTGACATCATCTTTAAAATGGATTAGTTGTCCAAATATCAAGCAATCTTGGATTGTAAGCATAAGAGATTGACTCTTCAGACTTAGGATATGTCTGAAATCACAGTCATTGAAGAAAGAATCAATTTCTTATCTAATGTGATATTTGTAGTCATTATAAGGCAATTAATGAGGAAGGGTTGTCAGGTATATCTTGCTCATGTGTTTGACACTAGAATATAAGAACTAGAAGTGAGTAGCATACTAGTTGTGGTTGAGTTTATGGATATTTTTTTAGAAAGAGTTACTAGGTTTGCCATAAAAGAGAGAACTTGACTTTAGCATAGAGGTTCTACCTGGTATCACTTTGGTATCAATAGTCGCATATTGGATGGCACTAGTAGAATTGAAAGGGTTAAATCTTCAATTGTAGGAGTTACTAGACAATGGTTTTATTAGATCGAGTGTTTCACCATGGGGAGCACCGGTTCTGTTTGTCAAGAAGAAGGATGGTTCACTTTGATTATGTGTTGATTATCGATAGTTAAATAAAGTGACCATCAAGAATAAGTATCCTCTACCATAAGTCAATGATCTATTTAATCAACTTAGAGGAGTTGGAGTTTTCTCTAAGATAGATTTGAGATCCGGATACTACTAGTTGTGAGTAAAAGAGTCAAATATGGCGAAGACCACTTTTAAAATGAGGTATGGTCATTATGAGTTCCTAGTAATGCCATTTAGGCTTACCAATACTCGTGTAGCATTCATAGACTTGATGAATAGAGTCTTTAGGCCTTATCTCAACTAGTTTGTTATAGTTTTCATAGATGACATTCTAGTTTACTCGAAGAATGAGGAAGAGTATGAACAACACTTAAGAACAATTCTTTAGATTTTTAGAGAAGAAAGGCTATATGCCAAGCTTAGCAAGTGTGAGTTTTCATTGAGTGAAGTGTCTTTTTTAGGACACATAGCATTAGTTAAAGGTATTAGAGTTAATCCCAATAAGATAGAAGCAGTGATAGAGTGGAAGCCACCTAGGAACACCATAGAGATAAGGATTTTTCGAAGTTTGGTAGGGTATTATAGACTATTTGTTAAGGGGTTTTCTTTGATAGCTACTCCAATAACATGGTTATTGAGGAAGGATGTTGAGTTTATTTAGGATTACAAGTGTCAAAATAGCTTTGATAAGCTCAAGGCTATGTTGATAGAGGCTTCAATTCTTGTGCAACCAATTTTGAGAAAAGACTTTACCATATACAATGATGCATCTCATAATGGATTAGGGTGTGTTCTAATGTAAGATGGCAAGGTTGTTGCCTACACTTCAAGATAGTTGAAATCACAGGAGAAGAATTTACTCTACTCATGATTTAGAGCTTATAGCCATTATGTTTGCTCTAAAGATTTAAAGACATTATATGTATAGGGGTAAGTGCTACATCTACATAGATCATAAGATTCTTAAGTATCTTCCTACCCAAAAGGAGTTAAACTTGAGATAGAGGAGGTGGATAGAATTAATTAAGGATTATGACTACCTGATTAATTACCATCTAGAGAAGGCCAATGTAGTGGCTAATGCTTTTAGTAGGAAGTTCTTGGTAGCTATGAAAGCTATGAATGTTAGTTTACAGCTCATTAGTGATAGTGCCTTGTTAGCTGAGTTCAAGTTAAGCCTAGTTTCCTATAACAAGTGACGGATTGTTAGAGAGATAACCAGAGGCTGATAAGTATAATAAGTGTTATCCAAGAGAGGAAGCTAACAAAATATGAGATAAAGGGAGATAGCTATTTGTATTATCATAATAGAATTTGTGTGCCAGATACGAAAGAGTTAAAGAAACAGATTCTGTAAGAAGCACATAGTGCTTCTTATGCAATGCATCCTAGTAGGACCAAGATGTATTAGGATTTACCGCTTTCTTATTAGTAGCCAGGCATAAAGAGAGATGTGTCTGAGTATGTGATGAGGTGCCTTACTTATCAGTAGGTAAAGATAGAGCACCAAGTTCCTTTTAGGTTGCTTTATCCTATAGCGATTCCAAAATAGAAATGGAATAAAGTGACCATAGACTTCATGGTTGGGCTACTTATGACAAGGAGCAAGTGTGACTGAGTATGTGTAATTATGGATCATCTGACAAAGATGGCTCATTTTATACTAATGAGAATGGACTACTCATTAGAGAAGCCAGTAGAGCTTTATATAGATGAGATAGCTAGATTGCATGGAGTGCCATCTTTGATAATATCAAATTGGGATCTAAAGTTCACATCGAGGTTTTAAAAGAAACTTTATAATACCTTGGTTACTTAATTAAGTTTTAGCATAGCTTTCCACTGACAAACTGATGGTTAATTTGATAGGTTTATTTAGATTCTCAAGGATATGTCGAGGGGTTATGCATTGGAGTTCAAGGAATATTGGGATTGATACTTGTCCTTGGTTGAGTTCGCTTATAACAATAGTCATCAAACGAGTCTTGGCACGGCTTTTTATGAAGCCTTATATAGAAGAAAGTGCAGAATGCCTTTATGTTGGAATAGGCTCAGTGAAACCAAGCTCACGGGGCTAGACTTGATACAAGATGTAAAAGAAAAGGTAAAGATTATTAGAGAGAGACTTTAGGTAGCTTCTAATAGATAAAAGTCCTATGCAGACTTGAAGAGAAAAGAGGTGAAACATGAAGTGGGTGATAAAGTTTTTCTTAAGGTTTCACCTTAAAAGAAGAAGGTGTTGTATTTTGGGAAGAAAAGGAAGCTGATTCCTAGGTTTATTGGGCCATATGAAATCATAGAGCGTGTGGGACTAGTAGCCTATCAACTAGCTTTACCTCTAAAACTATTATAGATCCATGATGTCTTTCATGTTTCCATGCTTTCAAGATATAGGTCGGATCCTATGCATGTGTTAATAAAAGAAGATATAGAAGTTAATCCTAATTTTTCCTATGAAGAGAAACTAGTGAAAATTATTGATGGAGCAGAGAAGGAATTGAGGAACAAGATGGTACCCTTTTTGAAGGTTCTCTAGAAACACTATAAAATGGAAGAAGCAACCTGGGAGATAGAAGCTTAGATGAGGGAGTAATATCTACACTTATTTGAACTAGGTAACATTCTAATATTGAGGTCGACATTCCCTTAAGAGGGGAAGAAATGTAATTCCCCAAAAATCTCGATAATTATGAATAGTACTTTCCTGAAACGAATAGTGTTCTCGACACTCGAATACATTGAACACACTGGATGAAAGTATTAGTCATAAAATAATTTTGAGTGAAGTTTGAAATCAATCTGAGGTCATTAGGGTGGTTAAAACTACTAAGAAAGTTTTTATGGCAGTGTTTTGGGAATAGTGACCAAGGCAAAGTTGAATAGTAAATTAATTTCAAAGTTGCTCAGAAAATTACAAAAATTATATAACCTGAGACGTAAAAATTCTAATGAGTCTAATGGCACATGAAACATAATTATTTGATATCGGGAAGTAATTTTTTGAGAAATCGGGCAACAAAAAAATAATGAAATTAATTAATTTTTTTGCATTTTTAAGCACCAATTTTTGGAAGATTCTAAGGGATAATTAAAGTGATTTATCGCTATAAATATGGCAATTTAAATGGCTTAGCAAGAGAAGAAAAAATTGGAAAAAATGTTGAATACTGAAAATTTGAAATAGGGTATAAATAAGTGATTTTGACTCAAGTAGTCAAAATTACTATTCACCCCTCTACTCCAATTTCCAGCTGACACTCCCCCTTTCTCCCTCTTTATTTTTCTTCCTTCATTCCTCCCTTTATAGCTAAAATCATCACACTAAAATTGAACCATAGAGCCTCTACATGATTTTGAGCCTTTAAGAAGTGGAAATTTTGGAAATAGGTGCATGAAATTGTCAATTTTTCAACCCTGAGAATAATAACCATGAATTTTTTAAGCTCTTCTAAATGAACCATGACAAGGGAAAAGTAAGGCATAGATGGGTCTCTAGGAACCTCTTTAATTGTCTCAGCATGTGAAATTGAGGTAAGATGAGCAATTTTCCTTAAAATCACTAAATGCACCTACTATGTAAATTTGGCATTAAATGCTCATTTTTGTGTATAAAAATAAATGGCATGTTTGAGTGTACATTATGGCTTTTAATAAATGTATGAGATTGTTTTGAATGCCTAGAATGCATTGAAATTGAATGGAAGTGTAAATTTTAATGGAAGTGAAATTACGACCCTATTATGTAACATAATAGGATATAAGTAGCTAAAGTGAGAATTGTTAGATAAATGAACATAAAATGTATTTCTTTACTAAATTGTTATAAATCTTTGAAAGTAATAAAAGGCCTTAGGAATGTAACATATACTTTATAGGTCTTATGACGGTTGTATGTGCATATAGTGTGAAAATGCCTTAATTTGCAATTATGAGCATCATATTGTAAGAAACAATGTGTGGATGTGTAATGTATGATTCAAAGCATTAATATATGATCATTTTTAATGAATGGTTGAATGATGCATTTCTAAGGTATGAGTTATGTTCTTAAATGCTAAATTAAGGATATATGTAGTTACATGGCATAAATGAGAATGTCATTGTAATAGTTGAAATATAGTGATTAGAAATCAAATATCCTGCATATTGATATGTGTACATGACCATGAAATAAGGTAAGTGACTTATTAGGCACTCACTAAGCATGAGTTAAGAAAGAACTAAGTAATAAATTATAAAAATGGTTTAATGGCTAAAACTACTAAGAATAAGAGAGGACCTGAAATTTTTAAGTTATAAGGGTTAATTATACATGATTGTGTTATAGAATTGAAATTATATGGTATAACTTCATAGATGGACATATACATGTTGGCTGAATAATATGAAATATGCATGCTCCATCCACTATGTCAAATTGAAATATGATGATTGGCTTGAGGAAATAAAGGCTAGGACCTAAAAATGCCTAACAAGTTTTAAAGCCGAATGGCCTAAAATGGGCAAAATGATTGATATGTCACAAATTTTGAAAGCTTTGGTGTATACATTTTTTAATTGATATTTTGAACATGTAAATGATGTAATTCATATAAATAAGGTTTAAGACCTAAATGTGTTTTAAAACCCAAAATGGACCTAAAAGGGTTACTAAGAGCCTAATATGCTCTAAATTTGAAGCTTAATGAATATAAAGGACAAAATAACCCAAATGGATTTTATGACCTTATTTGGGTTTGTTTATATTAAATACATGCTCAAAATTCATATATGAGATGGAAAAATATGATTATTGTGAATATGGCATAATGACTTGGAAAATGGGCATAAAGCTCAAAATGTTATTTTAACACAGTTAATCACTTTTAGTCATTCAATGGCTAAAATATACATGTTAAAAGCTATATAAGCTTATTTAATGATTTAAAACTAAATAAAATGGTTTTTTGCCCATGAGATTAAATAACCTAGGAAATAGATAAGTTGATTGGTCAACTAAGGGTTATAGTAGCTATTAGGGAACTTTAGTGCTTAGATGGGTATCCAAAGGTTCACTTTTAGTCTTACTTATAAATATGTGTCTTGAGATCATAAGATGATGTGGGTGCAGCCATAAAGTTCCATGGGCGAAACCATTGCACAAACATATGTGGTTGCAGCCACAAGGTCCTGTAGGGGAATCCACTACACAATTTTATGTTAGTGCAGCAGCCATTCCTATTATCCATAGGGTTATGGTAATTTCCTTAGGCTTATGTTAAAAGAATTAAAAAAATAAATGAAATATATAATGCATATGTTAGCTGTAAATTGATCAGTAAATTGAATATGATGAGATTTTAGTTTAATTAGATGTAATGGGATTATTACATATAGTTTGCTATGCCTATATGTTCTGACATTATTGTTACATAATGTGTGTGACATTTATGTTCATCACAATATATCATTCTATAACATGTGTCATACAAGTGTTAAATGGTATTACATGTAAATAATTGGTATGAGGTTATAAGATGTATTATGTCAATGATAGCATATATTATTTTAGTTTTACCACTAAGTAATATGGTTAGCATGTCATTTGTTGTACGACATGTAGGTATGAGAATGTTTTGATACTAGAAGCTCAAGACATTAAGAAAGTTAAAGACAAGGCTTTATTTTTGGTAAAGCTCTTTTTGTTATAGAAGTGATGTATAGGATGCAATCAAGTGTTTGTGTAAAGTGGATAGGCCTAACTTGTATTTATTTTGTAACCAAATTGTAACTTGAATGTTCTTTTTGGATTTTGACATTTTTTGATCGTATAAAATAATGATATTGCATGCTATGTTATATGATTTCTCTTCTTGAGGTTGAGATATCATATGTTATGTTATACACTGTTAGAGTGATTAGAGGATCACATTGAGATGGTAAAACTGTGTGTTTTCTTATGCAAGTCACTATTTAAAATTTTAGATAGTGCCTAGTACAACTGTTATGTTGCTGAATTTTTAGCATGAGGATTCCTAGTTTTAAATAAGTAACACTATTTAAAAAGTCCATATTTTTGCACATAATAATTTTAAATAAGAATGTTGCAAATGAAGGAAATGGGTAAATGACTTTGAATATCTTGATATATGTGCACACCTTAGTCAGGCTTCGTGACGGACTGGTGTTAGGACTAAGTAAGGGGTGTCACACTAGATGGGTCTAGGATGATGGATTAAAGTTAAGGCTTTATAGAATTGTTATTTTCTACCGATTTTATTTTGAGAGATGACACTGTGCAACCATTATGCTGTTAGATTTTTGTCTTACTAAGACGGTGTTATTTTATGTGCATGTGTATGTATGATAGGATTTGTTTACATATGGGCCCATGATATGTTATGATTTGCACACACACACACACTACATGGTTTTAAGAAGATAATGATAGAACTAGTTAAAAGTCTATTAACATGTCATCACTTAATTAGACTGGCAATGGTTTGAATAAGAGGTGTTATAATGTGCCATCTCTTAGTTAGATCAAGCTAGCAGGTTAGGTTAGGGGTGTCACATTAAATGGTATTAGAGCAAGGTTTAGGTGTTCTTTGGTGCATTAGGTCGCATATGACTGCCATAGGGTTTTGTATACATATAACACATGACACTGCACTACTCAAAGCTAATGTTTGTTCTCTAATATCTATTAAAGATGAGTGAACCAATGCCACTAGTTAGTGACAAAAAGGTAAAGAGTCATGCTCCTAATACCATCAAGGAGCCAGTAGTTCAAAAACCCCAATACCTAGTGATGTAGCCTAGCCAGCATAAGTATAACCAACACTATTGCAGTAGATGATGGAATTACTTAGATGGGTTATTGTAGTAGTTGCCCCACCTTTATCAATAGTGCCACCACTACCACCATCTCAAGCTCTCTAGAACACATACCTAGAATGGGTAAAGAAAATGGGAGCTCTAGATTCCTTGGGGATGGATAGAGATGATTCAGTCATAGTAGAATATTAGCTTGAAACCAATGAGCCTTAAAATAACTAAAATGCATCTAAGAAGAAATTTTGATTTATTCCGCCTTGCTATTATAGGAGGAGGCATGTCATTGGTAGAGGTTTAGAGCATAAAGCTCTAATAGACTTGAGTTGGGACTTCTTCCTATAGGAGTTTTGAAAGAGGTACATCACAGAGAACTACCTAAAGAAGAAAAAGTTAGAGTTCTTAGACTTGAAACAGAGGGGGCAACATATATCAAAATATGAAAAAGAGTTTTATAGGCTAAGTAGGTATGTAAAAGAGATTATACCCATTGAAGAAGAATGATGTAGGAGGTTTGAGAAGAGCCTCAATACTGAAATAAAGCTATAGGTATCTATGAGTAAGATTATAGAGTTCACTCTTTTGGTTGCTATAGCCTACACTATTGAAGAAATATTGAAGGAAATGAGGGAGAATTCCTAGAAGAAGAGATCTTTCACCATAGGCTAAGCTAGTTCGGCCCCAAAAGTGACCAAGAATTAGAAACAAAGCTAGGTTATGCAATCATCATAGAAATTAGCATTGACTTAGAAATTTTGGCCAGCAAGACAATTCAAACCTTCATAGCAGAGGCCAATTGATAATGCACTAGTTTCTATGGCTAAAAGTGCACCACTTACTTATGGGATATACAGAAGGAGACATAGAGGCATTTTATAGAGATCTATCCTAGGTGCATGCTATAGATATAGGTCCAAGGGTTTTTATTAGAAAGATTGTTCATTAAGAGCAAAGAACCCCAACATAATTCCTAGCTTCCTCACCAACACCAGCAAGAAGCTAGAAGGAGAATAAAGGAGATAAAGTGAGAAGGAGTTAGAAGCCTATATTAGAGTTAAGCTAAAGGACAAAAGCTTAGGCTCTAGCATATTAGTATGCTATTAGAGCTTGAAATGGGATAGAGTCCCTAGATGTTATAGTTGGTATATTTTATTTTCTTGATTTACCTATTTTGGCATTAGTTGATCTAGGATCCACATATTCCTATATTTGCAACATGTTGGCATGAGATAGATGGTTGCAGTAAGAGCCTCTAAATATAGAAATCATTGTCAGTAATATGATAGGATATTAAGTGGTAGTCAATAGGATATACAAGAATTTCCCTTTAAATATCTAAGGATATATCTTCCTAGCAAACCTTATTGAATTACCCTTCTATGAATTTGACATCATGCTAGGTATGGATTGTCTATCTAGATGCCACACCATAGTGGACTATAGATAGAAGAGAATTATTATCTAGATAGTAGATTGGGATGAAATTACAGTAGTTGATGAGAGAACATATTTTTTACCAAATGTTATCTCTATAGTAATAGTTAGGTGAATGATCTAGAAGGGTTGCTAAGCATATTTGGCACATATGGTTGATGCTAAAAAGGTAGGACCTAATGATAGCCAAATAGCAATAGTGGCAGAATTTCCTGATGTCTTCTAAGATGAGTTACCAAGGTTACCACTTGAGCATGAAATTGAGTTTGCTATTAAGGTGTACCAAGGCACACAACAATATTAATTGCCCTTTATAGAATGACTCCTATAGAATTAAAAGAATTGAAGGTGCAATTGTAGGTATTACTAGATAAAAAGTTTATTAAACCTAGTGTTTGGCCATAAAAAGCACTAGTCTTATTTGTGAAAAAGAAGGATTGCTTTTTATGGCTATTTGTGGACTACAAATAGCTGAACAAAGTAACTATCAAGAACAAATACCCATTACCTAAGAGTGATGACTTATTTGATCGGCTTAAAGCATTAAGTGTATTCTCAAAGATTATTATGAGATTTAGGTACCATTAACTCAGGATAAAGGAATATGATGTGCTAAAAATAGCTTTCCACACTTGGCATAGGCATTATGAGTTCTTAATGATGCAATTTGGGCTGACTAATACCCTAGTTACATTTATGGACCAAATAGACTAGATATTCAAGTCATACTTGGATTAGTTTAAACTAGCTTCCATTATTTTTCCCTTAGAAATATGAAGGGATTACCTTTATGGTGAGAGATGCTACATGTACATAGACTATAAAAAGTCTGAAATATTTAACTAAGGAGAAAGAGTTGAACTTGAGGCAATAAAGATGGATGGAATTAATCAATGATTATGATTGTTTGATCAATTATCATCTCGGTAAAGTAAATGTAGCAGTTAATGCATTGAGCTTAAAATTCTTATATGCCATGAAAGTAAAGAAAGCCCAATTGTAGTACCTGGGGGATGGAGCCTTGTTAGCAGAATTATACATGAAACCTGACTTGATTCAACAAGTGTAATAGCTAACTCATGCATATAATGGGTTTGATTAAAGAGGGAAAGCCTAATAATATGAGATTAGGGCAAATAGATGTCTGTATTACCATGATCAACCATGTGTGCCAGACATTGAGGATATTAAGAAATAGATATTGTAAGAAGCCTATACTTCCCCAAATGCAATACATCCTAAGAGCATAAAAATGTACCTTAATATGAAGCCTTATTACTGGTAGCCTAGGATGAAAAGAGATATAGCCAAGTACATGACTAAATGTCTCACCTACCAATAAGTGACATATGAACACAAGTTCCTTTTAGATTGCTTCACCTTATGGTAATACTAGATTGGAAATGGGAGAGAGTCACGCTAGACTTCAAAGTTAGGCTACCTATGACTAAAAATAAGTGTGATGTAGTGTGGGTAATTATTGATAGATTGACTAAGACAATACACTTTATCCCAATGAGAATGGATTACTCACTGGAAAAGCTTGCACAACTATACATTAATGAAATTGTGAGGCTACATGGAGTGCCAACATCTATTATTTTAGGTGGAGACCCAAGGTTCACATTCAGATTTTAGAAGAAATTACATGATGCCTTAGGTACTTAGCTCACATTTAGTATGGCATTCCATCCACAAATTGATAGCCAATTAGAGCGAGTCATTTAGGTGTTAAAAGACATACTAATGAGCTATGCCATTAAATTTAAAGGCAAATGAGACCAATAGCTATCTTTCGTAGAATTTGCATACAACAATAGCCATCAAGCAAGTTTAGTAATGGCACCGTATGAGGCTTTATATGGGAGAAAATGTAAAACCCCACTGTGTTAGAGTGAATTAGGTAAAAATAAATTTATAAGACTAGATTTGATCAGTGATATAGAAGAAAAGGTCAAGGTCATCAGAGATCAATTAAAAGTAGCAATATAAAGGAAAAAATAGTATGCATATTAAAAAAAAAGTCAATTGAATATGAAGTGGCAAATAAGGTTTTCTTTAATGTATCAACCTTAGAAAAAGATACTCTAATTTGGTAAGAAAGGTAAACTGAGCTCGAGATTTATTAGCCTATATGAAGTAATAGAATGCATGGGACCAATAGCCTACTGATTACCATTACCTCCTGAATTAGAAAAAATATATGACATTTCTTAATATTAAGGAAGTATCAATCATATCCATCCTATGCGCTATCAATAAAGGAAATAGAGATGCAACCAAATCTTTCATATGAAGAGGAACTAGTTGAAATTGTAACACGTAAGGTTAAAGAATTGTATAATAAAGTAATGCCATTGGTAAAGGTGCTATGGAAGCATCACAATTCATAAAAAGCAACCTAAGAAAGTGAGCAACAAATGAGAGAATAGTATTTCCACCTATTTGAACTAGGTAAATTTTAAGGATGAATTTTTTTAAGAGGGGAAAGAAAGTTAATGCCTAAAAATCATAATTTTATGATTAGTACTTCCCAAGGCATGAATTATATTTCTCAAGAATCAGGTCACATTGAGCTAACAAAAAGAGTGTACTAGTTATAAAACAATCACGGGTGAAATAAGGAATAAAGATAGAGTATTTAGAGTAACCACTAAACCAATAAAATTTTTTACGTTAGTATCTAGTGCATAGTTACTCAGTTCAAGCCGAATGAGAAAATATTCCATATGTGCTCAAAATTACTTGAAAATAACATGATTTGAAGGTCAAACATTCCAAATAGTCCAATGGTGTTGAAATTAGAATTTTCTAACATCGATAAGTATTTTATTTAAATTTATTTAAAATACGATTGAGTAATTAAATGAGTTCCTATTAGTTTTTAGGCATGAAATTTTATAATTATCTAGATTGGGAAATTTTGGAAGTTTTGGTACCTATAGAGGAATTTTTAGCGACCTCAAAAATTAAAAACACATTTTCAAAGCTTTAAACTTAAATACAATTAATCGTAGCCATTGGATTATCACGTGGCTTAACTATGGCTGTCGAGGGTCTTAATGTAAAATGTAAGTACATGTGTATATGGTGTATAAGATCAAAAACACTTTTTTCTTTCTGCTACCTGAAGTGGCTGATGCCACAATCTCTCTCTCTCCCCCTCTATTTTATTTTCTTCATTTTTTCATCAAATCTCCACTAAAAGCTTTAATTGATACATGAAAAATGATTCTCTCAATGTCTAGAGTTTTAATTTGGTGTCAATTTTATAAGAAAGAGGTGTTTTAGGGGAAAAAAGAAGTTTATACATTTAGGGTTTTTAACCCCTAAATTAAGAAAAACCCTAAATTGATAACCTATAATTTTTCTAGGTAATTAACGATGCTTAATTTAATAATTCTAGCGTTATTTTTGAGTTTAGTGTAATGTAGAATTTTTTTATGAATTTTTCAAATTAAATTTCTATTATGTATCTTAGAGAAAATAGAGGATTGCCAAGCTAAAGGAAAGGAAAAGGTGTGAGGTGCCTTTCAAGAAGTCGAACGATCACTTTGTAAGTGTATTCAATAAAATATGTGTACACTTTTATGTGTTATACAAATTCAAGTGTATGTGTATTATGGCCATTTTGTTAGTTTAGGGATTTGGATAACCCTAAAATGATAATAATGTTAGATCAGGGTTTATTGAATGTTAATTGAATGGACTTAATTGAAAATGCATGAAAAATAAATTAATTGGTGAAATTAATGCCTTGGTTGAATGGTATGTGTGTAAAAGGTAAAAATGGTAATTTAGGTCATTATAGCCAAAATGGACTTAATTACAATGCATTTTAGGGTTAATGGCAGTGGCACATTATAGTTCTAAGGTAATGAATGAGAAATGTTAACGATATCATAATTGGTACATGAGAAGCATATGTGCATTTATGTGTGATACATAGTGTATGTTATTCTAATGTAGCTTACATAATATGTGTTAACGTATTAGCAATTTGAGTTATGAGACTTAAGTCTCATAATTAATGGCATAATATAGCTACTTGTGTTCATACAATGAGATAATGATTATGATGTAATAACATTAAGAAATGTGACATAGGCACATTATTAAGAATCGTAAGTGGTAACGTAATATGTATACGTGATCAAATGATTGTACTAGCGGATATAGACATTTAAGATATTTTAAAGCCAATTGATGTAAATATAACTAAAGTAAAAATGTCTATAGCCTAAATATGTTAGATAACCTATTAGATAGGTTGACTAGTTAACTAGGGAGGCAGCATCTACTAGGACACTTCGGTGTCATATTTCACGCGGGTGCAACCACTGTGCAACTCATGAGGGCCATCACACATACATATGTTGTATATTGATTTGATGTTATAATTTCATATAGGTATAACTATTGGGAGGTCCAATAGAACCACTGCACTTGCCTTTAATGTGGATGCACCTATTGAGAGGTTCAATAGGACCACTGCATAGTTATAGTGATATGCCATAATGGTGTAGTAGTTGTGAGGTCTAATAAGGCCACTGCACACTCTCATTCTAGTGTAGTAACCGTAAGGTCCAAAATATGGGCCACTGCACATGGTGATCTCGATATCTAGTATTAGGATTGTGTCTATTAGATATGGGTTAAGTAAATGGTAAATGAGTATTGTAAAAAATAAATAATGAATAAGTTTGAACATAAACTAAGAGCATAATTATGATAATTGAGACTGAGGGAACATGGCACAATTGAGTATGTGACCATATGAGCATAATATTATGTGTACATACCTTATGACATATTTTTATAGAACATTGCATGCTGGATATGATTGTGTGTGTTGGTGTAAGCAAGTTTTATCAAATACACCACTAAGTTTTATGCATACCACATCATGTTTTTGATGTGTAGGTTATAGATAGTCAACTTCAAGTGAGCCTTAAAGCAGCAGTGCAATAAAGTCAGCTATAATCATTTTGGTATACTTTTGTATTATGTAGTTTAATGCATATGAAAGTAAATGGCACTCATATATAGATAGATAGGATATGTTAGTCATCTCATGTATATATTATACTTAAAGTTAGCTGAGGTATGTAAATTAATATGACAAATTCTATGTCATTATTGTATGCATATGGGTGGACTTGAAAGTGTGTTGATGATATGACTATTATGACTAATATGACAACTTAATTATAATGATTTTGACTAAGATAGGTTTTGAGGATCAGATAGGTCTAAGATGATGGATTGAGGTTGATACTTTATAGAATTATTGTTTTCTACAAGTTTTATTTTAAGAGATGACATCATACAGCTATTATGTTGCTAGATTTCTATCTTAGTGGGATAGTGTTGTTTTATGTGCATGTGTATGTATGATAGGATTTGTTTACATATGGGCCCAGGATGTGTCATGATTTATAGATACACATAATATGGTTTTAAAAAGATAATAACAAAACTAGGTAGAGGTCTATTAATGTGTTATCTCTTATTAGGACTGGCAATAGTTCGAGTAAGAGGTGTCATAATGTGACATCTCTCTTTTTAATTCGGCTAGTGGCTTAGGTGAGGGGTGACATATTATTACATACAATTTACATTTAATACCTTTAGTGTATGCTTTAAGGTCTCATATGCTTAACATTCCTATTAAATCACATATTTCCCATGGATGAACAAAGCATAAAAAATCTCATAATCTTGGGCCAATAGTTTGTGCATCATAAAAAGAAAAGGAAGAAAAGGAACCATACCACAAAGTGGGCAATTCGACCATAACATACACATAACCTACCTTAAGCATTTCATATTCATATAGGGTAATTCAAGTAATCATATAAACTCTTTAAACTTAAACATTCCATAATCATCACATGTCCACTTTTACTTCTAGTTCATTATACCATTTTCTCATGGATATCCTTTTATTTATATAAACTATTTCATATATGCTAATTACATATGGAATCACAAAGTTACATAACACTCACATATTCTTTGCTTTCATGCCATGTGTTTTGATCAACTTACATACCAATCTTTACTTACTTAAGTTCATGTCTTGTATGATTTTACATGCACTTGCATAATTACATACACATGTTTCTCATTTCACCTTTCACTATATGTATTATAAGCTAAAATCTATACTTGACTCCTTTGGCCATACGCTCTTCCACACATACACACATTCAGCCACTTTAATTACACACACACACATATACCATACTTTAATTCATCAATCATCATCATTAAAGTAGGTAATTATTATAAATCAACTACCTATAATAGTGTATATCAAATCTCATAACATACATACACATTTATTACATGAACATAGACTTTAATGATACAACACGCACATAAATGCTCATATGCCATTGTATACACATACCAAGGGTGTCAAAACACCGATATAACACCTCCAAGTCTTTTTTTTTTACCCTTTCCTTTTCTTCCCTTTTCTTTCTCTACAAATATACAACAAACAATCCAAGAAAAATTCATAGCAAAATCTATAGGTTTCTAAACATCAAATTAATGATAAATATCTCTTCTTGGGTCCTTATTACACTCTAGAAAAATATCAAACTTTGAGAAAAACCACTTGCCTAACACTTGGTCAATATTACATAAACCTTTAAACCTTTAATTCTTTAAAATTACCCCTTGATTCTTACTTTAATCACTATAGAAATGCATAAAAAGCTTTGATTAGAGGTGGAGATGTTTAATTAAAGGGTTTAAAGAAGTGGAAAAGCTTGAAAAATGGTAGAGGGGTAGGAGCTAATGTTTTCAGGTTAAAGGGTGTAAAATGGAAGAAGACTCATCTTTTATTTGACCAGAATTAATCCCTTTTAACTTATTTATATTCCTTGAATCCAAAGGCTAGTACTTAACTCACTTAAAATCTAATGGCCTCTAAAATCCCAACATATTTTTCATTCTTTTTAAAATTTTTCCTTCCATTTAAAACCTCAACTAACATCTCTTAGGGTTTTATAAATCACTTAAATTAACACCCAAAAGGCCCAAATAAACTATACTTAGAAACCCTAAAAAATTTAATTAAATCGATACTTCTAACTTTACTTGATTTTTAGAAAATATCTCTTGATATTTAGGAATTCTAATTCCAATCCCAATGGGCTATTTGGAATATTTAAGTATCAGGTTGTGACATTCCTGGGTCAATTTGAGGAAAAACACAATTTTAATACCCCAAAAATCCCGACTTATGAATAGTACTACTCGTGATGAGTAATATTTCCCAAAGCCTAGGTCACACTAATCTTACTGAATGGAAGTATTAGTCATAAAATAATTTTAGGCAAAATTGGGAGTCAATCTGAAGTCATTAAGATGATTAAAAATGAAAGAAATGATTTTACAACAATGTCATATGAATAGTGCCAAAGGCAAAGCTATACCATAAAGTAATTCAATTTTTGCTTAGAAAATTTTGGGATCGATATGACCTGATACTTAAATATTCCAAATAGTCCATTAGCATAGAAATTGGAATTTTTAACTGTCGAGAAGTATTTTTTAGTGAATGGGGCAAAGCGAATAAATTTCAAAATTTCAAGTTTTTAAGCTTTTTGAATACAGGTTTTTACAAGCATTAAAGATTATATTTCTAAGAATTATTAGGGCATAAAATTAGTCATTTTGATGAATAATTAAATAAAGATAGATTTTGAAGAGAGTTCTTAAGGATGAATTTTATGGACCATTGTGTGACTGATCTAACCAACTAAATGCACCAAATACAAGGGTCAATATTTTTTGTCAACCCATGAATAGGAACTAGCCATTCCCTTTCTTTTTTACCCTCCTTAGCCAACACCCTAATCTCCTCCTCCTTAATTTTTTCTTCTTTCCTCCTTCATCTGAGCTTAAATCCAACCAAATAAAACATTAATCCACACCTCTATAATCTTTTAATCAAGATTTAAGCAAGAAAATTTTGGTATTTTGGTGTATGAAAGGCTTGGTGAAAAGTAACCAAATTTAATTGGGGTAAGAATTTTTGAGCTTTATCTTTTTTTAGTGTTCTTAGGGTTCCCAAGGGTAAACTTTTGTGGGTAGATTGATTTTAGGAGGTGTGTATGATTTTTAAGGATTTTTCTAAGTTTCCTACATATTTTGTGTTATGTGTATGTAGAGAAAGGTAGAGCAAGTGGATCTAAGGGTAGGGAAAAGGTGTAATTAGGGTCTTAAAAAGTATTGTCATATTTGGTAAGTTTATTCATGTTAGCATTAAGGCATACATTAAATTAAGTGTGGATATGTGTATGTAAGTGGTAATTAATATGTATTTATGGTATAATGCTTGCTTATGCATTGGTAGTTGAATTTGGCATGTGTATAATGATGTAAATTATGTGTAATTGATGAGAATATATTAAGTATGGTGGGTGCATGACATGGCCAAAACATGTAGCTAAGCATAATTGGATGTTCATTACTAGATTTTTGAGTAAATAGGTTGATTTTAATGAGATATGATTATGTGAATGTGAGATATTATGGTATAATGATTAATGTGCATGTGTAGTGATTTGTGAGGGTGAGGGTAAATGCCTCTGCCAATGTTAAGTACATGTTTTAGCTTGTGAGACTATATGTGGTTGCTTAAATGAATGATGATGTTGATGGTAATCTTGGAATGGGCTAAAATGGCACCTTACTTGATATGTTAGATAATATGAGTTGAATATGCCATGTTGGTTGCTTGTATATTGATCTAAGTATGATAAGTGATTTGTGCGCATATGTTATGATGTTTGAAGCCACTTGATGGCCGAATATGTGATTATGGCATGTTTTGAGTATTTTGGGCCATAATTGAGCTATGTAACATAATGATGTTAAGTATGTTTATGTTACCATATTGTAATTATATATGACCTTTGATATGACTAAATGGCTAGTATGGTAGGAACTTTGAACATTAAGATCATAGTAATAGAGAACATGTAAAATGGTATGAGGTTGAAGTTATTTAGGGGAGAAATGGGGTTTAAGTTATTTTATGGCCGAATGGCCTTGTAAAGGAATAATATAAAGTTAAATCATGATATTATGAAAATGGCATGTTTTATGCATTTTAATGAATTAATGTGGTTTTGTATTCATATAGAATAATGTTTGTGAGTGAATGGCATTTATTGGCTGAATTGATGGAGGCATATTGATGATAATTATTTAAGTACATATGTTGATTATAATTGAACCAAAATTATGTTAAATGAATGGAAATGTGCTAATAATAGTTAAAATGTGAATATTATGGCATGTATAGATTTATTTTAGTCTTGAAGTTGTTTATGGCCTAATTATGTTAAGGTATGTAATGGGCCTAGAAATGAGCTAGATCCATATTATGACCTACATAAGGTTATAAGCATATTGCTAATATGAGTAGATTAGTATACTCATAGAATTGATGATCTAAATATAAAATCATTATAATGATAAGAAAAAATAAGATATTATAGATGTTAAAAATTACTTAATGAGATGAAATTTAATTATAATGGTAACTACCTCATATAATTAAACAAATTAGATTAAATAGGTTGACCGATTAACTAAGGAGTTTAATAGCTACTAAGGTACCCATAGGTACTTAATTTGGCCTCCGAGCACTATTTGGCCTTCAAGCAATCCATATTTGGCCTAAAGGCACTTTTATGACCTTTGGGTCTAGTTATAACTTACATGTCCTATTTATGACCTTCGGGTCCAATTTATGGCCTTCGAGCCCAGTTAGTCCTATTATCTAGTTTTGGATAGTTGTCTTCTTAGTATGGGAACAAAAGGTTAAATAAACTTAATGAACAAATTTGACAACTTAAATGCACATTATTTGCATCTTTAAATGTTAAATATTAAGTTTGTTATGGTAATGCAAATGTTAAGCTATTCTCAAGATGGAATTTAAATATTATATGATTAATTAATGCTACATTTCAAGAATGGATGTTTTAAATTCTTACTTATGCTTAGAAATGAATTAAGTATGATTGTGATATAAGTTAATTAATCTGTGCTGAATGAATTGCATGACTTACTTGAATGCATACATATGCTAAAGTGAATACACTGCTAAGCATTTGCTTAGTGCATCATTTTTTTTTGTGATGTGTAGGTTAAAGAGATAGCAGATTACAGTCAAAGCCTCAATCTAGAAGATATATTAAGAAAGCTACTTTTTGGGTATTTTGTTTATTTTGGTATAATCATGTGATGTAATTAATATTTAGAGACATTCTTATGTAATTAAGGGATTAGGCCTAATCAGTGAATTTGAAAGGTGTATTTTGTAACTCTTAAAGTTATGTATGATTTTTATTGACATAAGTACGCATATTTAACTAGTGTCGATATAATTTCTTTTAACTGAGCATGCATGATTTAATGTTGAAATTGAGTATTGATTTTTAGAATGTTGAGTTGCTTGGAGGGTTAGATAGACCTAGATATGTTGGAGATGTGAATGAATGTTTTAGAAGTGATGTTTTGTGTAGGTTACTATTTGGGATAGTGCTTGGTATATCCGTTATACTGCTAAAATTTTGGTACAAGGACCCCAATAATATATGTTGTAAATCAATTTTTGAAAATCTATACTTTTATTAAAATATACATTTAAAGAATGTTTTAATAAAAAGTTTTTTAATATATAATGTTTTCCAATAAGTTCATTTTTGATATCATTTGTGTTGCTCCGTACTTGGGAGTGGTGGTCTAACTGGGTAAGGGGTGTCACAACAATATTTTATTATTCTGTATAACTATGTTACTATTCATAAAACATTGTCATAAAAACTTTACTTTTATTTTTTACCATCTTAATGACTTCATTTTCATTTCAATTTTTTCCCAAAATTAAGTTATAAATAATACTTCCATTTGGTTATATTAGTGTAACCTAGGTCTTAGGAAACACTATACATCTCGAGAAGTACTATTTAGAACCCTAAAAATTCTTGAGTGTTTGTGTTTATGTACTCCTAGAAAATTTTAGCTTTATGAGTTTATTTTATTATAGCTGTGGAATCACTTCATTTGGACTGATAAATCTCAAAATAAAAAAATTGGTTTTATGCTCTATTCAAAAATCGATTCTATTATCCACTATCTATGATAGCTATATGATTATGTGTCTAGATTTTAACTTAGTTAGCAATTTCTTTGTTAAAGGGATTGCTTTAGATTTATTCTTTTATGTCTTAAATTTAATTTGGGATAAAAATCAAACCATTATAAGCTCCTTAGAGAAAGTTACACAAAAATTACTACAAACTAGTCATATAAATACTTATTAGTTTTTAAAACTTGATTTTTATGTTTAAGCCATTTTTTTTGTGTAGCTTCCACTTAAAATTAAAGCATATTTTATTCCTAAAAGTTGTAGCTCAATTTTATAGTTCTATGTTGATGTAAAGCACATCTTATTTGGACTTATATAACTCTAGTTATGAATTTTCTTCTTAGACTAGTTCTAGTTCAAAAATGGCAGGTCTCTAAATTTCTAACATCAAATTGTAACGAGTTTTCAATTGAGTTTCTCCTAAAATTTGAACATCTTTTCTTTACTAAAGTTATAGCCCTATCTCTTGTCTTTGTTTTGACACCAATTTCACTTCATTTAAAGTATTATAACATAAGATATAGCCCTAGAACTAAATAAAATACAAGCTATCGAACTCCATTTTTTTGTAATCCATTATTTATCATCATCTATTTGCATTATCTATCTTACATGTTAATTTCTTAAGAATTCTAGGAAACATCACCAGCTCAAGCACACCATAAAGTATTAAGATAATAGTACTAAGACATTAAAATGAGTACATGCTTCTTTGTCAACCAAAATATCTTAAGGTCTCTCCATCTTCTTTTTTAATTCATCACTCACTTTGATTCATGATCATTAAATCTCATGAATCTTTGATAGAAATTGTGAGAATTGAGTAAGAGATGGGAAAGAAGGAGCTAGCAGTAAGAGGAAGAGGAAGTAGAAGAAAATATCTTTTCCATTCTAAAAATCTCTCCTTTTATAAACTTATGACATAGATGGTTAAAATCTTACCACATGTAATTGACCTAATGGCCACTTTTCCTATCAATTAACTTTCATTAATCTTATTTAATTAAGCTTAAACTTGCTTAATTAATATTAAGCTTAATGAATACTTAATGATGTTCACTATTCTTTTTTTTCTTTCAGTGAACACTATTAATTATTTGTCTTACATGCTCACTTTTTTGACTTTATTTCAATTCTTCTAATCTTTATATACCTTATTTTTATTCCATATTTGGTCCTCAAGTTAGAGTCAAATAATAGTATTCATAATAACAAAAAAATGTACTTTTCACGCTTGAGATGTACTATTTATGGTCAAAAAGTACTATTCACATATTTGATATTCTTAGGATGTTACTATTGTTGAAAATTCCAAAAACATGAATTACAATTTTTATAATTCTAAAAAATGTTTAAACACATAGTAAATAATGCAAAATGATAATCTACTTTTACAATTGTTATGGGGATTATAATGAACCATCTCATGTGTTCAATTAATCAACAATGATCATTGGTTAAGTACAAACATAATTATGAAAAGGCCTTAGATTTTACCTTATAAATAAAACTCTAAGTAATAAGTCAATGGTTGAGGTTTTAAGAAGGAATTATGATTTTAGTATGGGCTTAGGATTAATAGAGTCACTTCTATGGAAGGCTTTCATTAGAATAATTTTCCCTTTTTAGTTTAGCTCCTTAAATAGGTATTTATAAGCTTATGATGTATGGATTCCTATTTAGTAAACATGAATTCTTATCAGAATAGGTAATAGAGTTTAAATAGGAATTCAAAGATTTTAAAAGCTTTTTGAAAGTAGGTATATGTTGACTAAAGGCTACAAATGAGGTTTATATGGACCATGGGCATGGAAGTTCATGTAGGCTATAGGCTAATGGATTTGGCTCCTATAGACTAATGCTTTAATATTTATGTGGACCCTAGTTTAGGCTTTTATGACTTGTTGCTTAGGCTTGCCTCTAATGATCATCATAAGCGTAAAACCTAGATGTTTATAGTTTTCCCCCTATTTTAGTGAGCTCTGTACACTATGTGTGTTAAAACTCATCAAAGTAATTAACTAGTTGGAGATTTTTACTCGGTTGAATTGGTGATAGATTGGCTAAATCCCAACTTAGTTTGAGATTTACTTACTTTGATTGATCTAACATGAGCATCTATAATTTTAACATAAAGATGAATACTTTAAAATCTAATATAAGTGTTTGGAATTTGAGAGAAAAAACAATTTAAATTTTAATATGAGTGTTTAAAAATTAAGAGGAGAAACATTTTGAATTTAAATACAAGTTTATGAAATTCAAAGAGACATTTCAAATTTGAATGTGAGTGTTTAAAATTTAAGCATGAAAAGGATTATTTATAATTCTAACATGTGTGTCTAGAGTTTAAGAGACGAAACATTTTGAATTTCAATAAGAATGTCTTAAATTAAAGAACAAAGAGGAATATTTCAAATTCTAATATGAGTGTCTAGAATTCAAGAGAAGAATATTCTAAATTTTAGCTCATCCCTTCCCTTAGTAGAGAATTGAAAATGAGCATGCCCTTTTATGTTAAGCTAGGTATTTTGAGAATGGATAGAATACATCTTATTGTGTATATGGTTTAGTAAATGGACAATATATGATTTACTATACGAAAAGGATGTGTAATGATCATGCATATACATATTCATGTCCATATGTTTGTGTTTATATGTGTGTTTATGTGAGTTTATGTAAATACATGTGTGCACATTCGTGCATATATGTGCATGCATATGTGCTCATGATCTTGAAGCCCTTATGAATGCTCACATATGGGCGTATGTATATGTTATGCATATATTCAAGATGTTCATAAATGTTATGTTCACATTTATGCATGTGTATATGCATGTTTATACATATGTTTCTATGATATCTATGTAATGTTGACACCTGTGCATGTAATAATGTGTGACCATAGAGCCTACATGTATATTTGAGTGCACATGTGTATATTTTGAGATGCCTTTCCTCCCAACACCCAAAGACATTGAAAATGAAGGAGTGCTATATTATATGCTTAAGGCACTCATAACTAAACATGTTCACTCTTCACCTATGTAACTTGTACACCTACATATCCTATTCACATCACATTTATAAGATATTTGTATCACTTTTGCAGCATTCATATGAGTCATAAGATGAACATGTTAAGGGAAAACAATTGTTATAAAACATATAGTAAGGCATTTAAAACTGGCTAAAAATCCTTTAACTACTTCCTTTTGTAAAATTCACAAAGGAAATAAACCAATAAAAGAATAAACAAATGTTTAATAAAATGAAATCATAAAGAATACAAATGCAGTTATTGATCCCCACTTGCAAAGCTTTCTCCGTTGCACCCTAAAGGTTCAACCTATATGTGGAAACACCAACACACTAAGCAAAACTTGCTTAGTGGTACATAAACTAATCATGTTTACCACTAAACAACACATATAAGAATATACATTTCCACAAGTTTATCAAAGTAATCCCAAAGCTGTATTTCATCACAATAGTCATATACACTTGCATGTACAATGTATGAACTTACCTCATTTATCTTGGAGGTGGTTAAAGGTATGTATAGTCATGGCATAATGAACATATAAAATTTTCATATTACTTTACTTACATGTTGTTCATATATTTCACATATAAGAATCCTTTAGGTCATGTATATGCCAATAGTTACCACATGTTCTTTCACCTCATACAATTCACATCAATATTCATTTTATCATTTAATAGCCTAATATACACTAGACATACTAGACTAGATAATTGCTTGTATGGTGACCACTGGACTTATGTGGCCATAGCTATAAATAAATATATACAAGGTCATCACTAATCTTATGTGTCTGTGCCCACCATATAGTTTGTATAGTGTCCTCCACATGGACCTGATGGCTATATTATAGAAATATGTATACTAATTGCTAATCTTACATAGTTGTACCTATATAGAAATGATTGTGAAGTGATCATTGACCTTCAACGGCTGCACCCACTAGAAAGTTTGCCTTAGAAGTGACAAAAAGTAATTGTAATACTGCTAATCTCTATTGGCATGCTAATTATCCAAATGCTAATGCAATTCTAACGATACGTGGGCTTATGGTTTTTCATGTTAAGTTCATTTCTTTCTTGTATTTTTCCATATCAAGGCCATACAAATATATCTCATGTAATCACATTTGCTTAGAAGCCTCAAGATTCACACTTTTCATATCATATCACCTATAGCGCTTGTTTCACATATTTTGATAACACTCTCATGCCTTTATAATCATATGAGGATAACATAATATAGTTAAATATTGGACATATACTTTAGGTCTATACATTTTCACATGGTACTCAATGTTTATCATACACAAATTTGATATCAATGTCTCATATAGCTTAAAGTATGCATTAAAAGTGCTCATAGTTGATAAACATACTCACTTGATGTAGTACATAATGCATATTTTCACTTTTTGTTTAACTTCAAAACCATATCAAAATCATGTGTTTTTCATTAGTTAAACATGCAAAAATATGTATTAAAACATTAGTATAAAATGTTCTTACAATAGTCTTCCAAAACAATTCTATTAGCATTTGAAAAGTCACATTTTATGTCACTAGGAAGCGGTCATAGTTATAGGACCCAAAAAGGTCAAGGACATGAGGCTTTAAAAATCTAGAAGCTGGCCAAATTCTCTAAGGGGTTATGGACATGAGACCTAGGGGCTTAATAGCTCTTAACTAAGATTTCCTTATGATTTTTCTTCTAAAAACTTATCCAATTTGCCCCAAAATATGCAATTGACATTAGAATTTGATTCACCAACATTATTAACAATATCTAAAGTAATTTGTACAATAAAATCACATCAAAATCATATAAAGTATTCCAAAATTCATCATTAAATCATAAAATTTTGGAAAAATACTAAACTATAAACCCTGGCATCAATTCAACTAATTCACAATAAACAAACATGATTAGGCTTATACACATACTCTGAAAAACATGTGAGGATGCTTAGGAATTCATTGTACTTCTCAATAATGCATTTTCCATTCAATTTGGTGATGGTTCATCTCTTTCTTCCTCTTCAACAAGAAACATAACAACAAGAATAAATACAAGAGCAAATCAATGCAAAAGATGATAAAAATGGAGTAGATGATCTTACTTTGAAGAATTTTTAATTAATTTGCTTGAGAGAAAGTGCCTTAAGAAGATGAACAAATAAAGGAAAAAGAAAAGAATGTAGTTTTTTTCTTCCCTTTGTTCACTCCTTAGCTATTTATACCACTTCATGTGGTAAGATTTCATCTTGACTTTTATCTGATGGCTTAAAATCCCTCATGTTAAAATGCCACTAAAGCCTTTTTAAGATGTTTAATTACATATCCAATCTATTTTGATGAGACAAATGAAGAGTTTAATCTCTCATAAAACATGGATTAACCATATGTTTAAAAGAAAGTCAGTAGGAGTGCAATCATATTCTTTGTGCTAACATACTACTAATTGGAAATAATGTCTTTATCCTTCAGTCAGTCAAGATTTAGCTGAATAAATAGTTTTCCATGAAAGACCTTAGAGAAATGACTAGTATCTTAGGGATCAGGATCCATAGAGATAAATCTAGAAGGTTACTTAATCTTTTACAGTGTGACACCCCTTACTCAATTTGATCACTCTACTCAAATAAGGATTGACACACAACCATAATCCATCTTATTAATTATCTGGTTTACTTAAAATTCTTGTTTTCCTTTTATCCTTCTCCATAACTTCTTATCATACAACATATAAAAACTAGTCTTAACAAAAACTTCCTTACATTTATACTATTAGGGATCATTATGTCAAAAATCTGATAGCATAACGGCTGTCCGGGATACTAGACCAAATGGTGACATATAATAAAATGCACTTCTAAAACATCTAAACATCTCATCTCCACACTATGATCCTTTCGATCACTCTAATACATCATTATCACATCTTGAAAACATAACATATACTCAACACTCCTTAAATGTACATAATCTAACATGCCCATAATTATGAACATACACATATCCACTATTTATCCATAACCCATATGAATAGATTTCATCACACATCATATATAT
>CANXYI011308684.1:0-18103 GCA_948208565.1 Hura crepitans | reverse complement strand
AAACATGGACAAATTAAAATGGTTCTATGGCTAAAGATAAATAAAAGAGAAAAAGATGAGAAAAAAATTATTGTGCGAGTTAAAAGCTAAAAAATGGCAGCCTTGCTAAAAGTGGGAAAATAGTCAATCAAGAAAACCCATAAGGGCTGATTGATAACAAAAGTTTAAGATGTAATTATGATTTGCCTTGATTAAATGAGGATGTGCATTGCTACATTAATGTCATCTTGTGATTATCATAAAATTCCAATATGACACAAGTAGATATGACCACTTTAATAAGCTCAATTGAGCATCTTATAAACTATGGAAATAGAAATATTGTTATTACATTATTTTGTATTTAAGTTTAAAAAATCAATAAAAACTACATTTTCAAATTTTCTATCTCTTGGTACTACTTTCACCTTGTATCTTTAACCAACGAGATCGGTTGTCTCTAGAAGAGCTAGTCACCCATTCTTTGTATGCATCAAAAGTCTAAAAGTTACAAGCAACTTTATGAGGAATGTTGACCTTCAAAGGTAATTGCTTCTATAAGTCATGATATTCAGTAGCTAGTGATAGGGAAATCTCCCCTTCTAAATGATAAAAAGTGAGTAATAATGCCTTGGGTTTCACCAAACTAGCTCACACAGCGATCAGGAATACAAAATGTGACTTTGTGGAAGCTGACCAAGAGAACACAGCTTAGTGCACCACTTTACCACTCATACTATAAAGGAATCTATGGGCTCCTAAAATAAATACTATCATCAGTTGTAGCACTCAACCAAAGGGATTATTACTTAAAATCTAAAAAAATGGCACATGGTAGCATGGGGCAATAAATACTTTAGACTGTAAGACTCAAGAACACAAGGGGAAGGATCATCTAATAGGCAAAGCTTTTCCTATGACCAGACCTAAAAAATAGTTGTTAGGAATGAAAACCTAGAAAGGCTATCTAAGAAAAAGGCAAGCTATGGATAGGGTGAAAACCTTTTGAGAGTAGTCTATCCTTAAATGGTCTATTAGGAATGAAAACTTGAAAGGGCTTTCTAAGCAAAAGGCAGGCTAGAGAATAGGGCAAAAACCCCTTTGGGTTGGTTTATACCAAAAAAAAAACCTAAAGTAAAAATGGGCTTCCATAGAAGAAACTTGCTTCACCATACTGCATTGCATCCATCCCCATAATTGTTTCAACAAGGATCAGGGAAAAAGGTTCTAGCCTTTAGCTATATCATTTATTATACTGAATAGCTGATAGTCTTTGAAATGGCCTTTAGAAGTAATGGTAATATATTTGGCAAAGAAAATGAATAAGTATACACCCGTACATAGGGATGGGATGTCTATATAACTATCAAAATAAACTAGTAGTGAGTTCAAAGAAATAAGCTTTCACCTTGGAACCTATCTAGCTACTAATGATGGAAGTAGCCCAAGTGCATCAACCACCTCTGGGTAGTAGGGTACAAAGTTAGGATAGTAAGATGTTGTCTCGAATGAATAAGACACCCCTAAAATAATAACAAATTCTTTAGCTAAGGGGTATAGTTCCTAATGAGAGAAGTGAAAAATGTGAAACTACAAATAAAGTTAAACCCACAGAAGAAATTTCAAGCAATTAAAAAGAGCCAAAGTAAAATTTTCCCACGTGGGAGGAAGATCAAGAATTTTATGGAGTTTTTGAAGAAATTCATCACCCATTGATACATAAAACAGAAAAAACCTAAGTGGCATGAGAATCTATGCTTGCATAATTGCATTTATAAACAAAAAGGTTAAAAACAACCATTTTGTGTTCAAGAATAGCCATTTAAGACATTAAGGCCTAAACAGCCATTTTCTTGTGGCAAAAATGGTCATTTTACTTCACTCAAAATAGCTATTTCATTAAGAAAAGTTGCCATTTTACTGCCCTAAAAATAGTCATTTTACCTTCGCAAAAATGGCCGTTTTCCTTGCTTTTCTGTTTAAACTTCATTTTTTTCATTTTTCTTTATTTACATTTCCTTTATTATAGCTACTTCCAAACTTACCCAGTTTTTTTACTATATTATACCACCTAAATGCTAGTATAGCCATTCACATCAATAGCTCATGCCCAGGCATGTGGCTATCCTTGATTGGCTCAACTATAAAGAAGTTGAGTGGTTTTCTCATCTCTTTACCATCACAATTATTGAGAGCCGCTATCTCTAAACCTACACTTTAAGAGATCTAGGCATCCTTAAGTGAGTCAACTACCTACTTACACAAGTAGGATGGTACGAGTTTTATTTTTAGAGATATGCCACCTACCCTGTAGTCACCTTGGAGTTTTTGAGCATGCTCTAATTTTGACATGCCTACCCCTATAATGCTATAGCAATCTAATGCGTGGCATTTAAGACACGATATTAGTTGTCCTTACTTCAGTTCACAAAACTACTATGCTTGTCGATCGATGGAGTCATGAAGATCTTAAAGATTCTGGATAGCACTAGGAGTTCTTTGGTTTGGTTGGTAGACTAAGGTCTTATCCATTTGGGATCCAGTCCACTGCTACTTCCACCGAGTATTTGTAGTCTCCTACCTAGGGCATGTCGACAGTTTCGATCAAGTGAACCAAATATAGTTTTATAGATGTTGGGCCATGGAGCATAGCATTCAGTTTAACCATGCACTGACCATCTTGGAGCTCCTTTACTAGGCCAACAGGTTCCTTGGTATAGTCATCATCATGATAGGTGCCATCACAGCCCTCTTACTTAGTCTAGGCACCCTAGAGCAGCACATGGGTAGAGCTCTCCAACAATAGTATTAGATAGACTACAACACTTGTATCGCTATAGGGATTGTGACGAATGATCCCTAATCACCAGTAAGATATAAGTTACTTATGGCCGTAGAGCTCAATGAGTAGGCAAGATAGCAATCAGGAGGCTTAGGACTAGAGGATGCCCACTTTGCACTAAACTTAGCTGAGTTGCTAGGTGAGGGTTCACCTATTAGTCTATCTATACAAACGTAATAGACTGATGAGGTAGGAACGTCTTTATTAGCACCTCTTGTACCTTTATACAAGGATTTGCTACGGGGCATTAAGACTTAGATTATAGAGTAGCTCCAGCTTATACACATATACCTGAGCATGAGGATTGAGGACACTCAGTAAGGGCTGACTACTAAGATGGATTTGATTGAGGTAGAAATCAATATGCTTCTAGCCTAAAGACATCAACTAGCTCCTTAGGATATATTTATATTTTTTCTTTTATTTTTATTTATATATATTAGTTTAGGACACAAGTTATTGTCCTCTAAAATTTATTATTTATAAAATTATGAGATTTTATTTCATATTTTGTTTATTGCCTTTATTAGTTTTTGCCAAAAAAAAAAGCATATATACAAACATATTATACAGTAACTAAAAAAGGCATAAAGACAAAAGCAATAAGAAACAACAAGTAGACAAGATAACAAAGGCATGAAAACAATTTAAAAAAAAAAGCACTCACACATAACATGCATTAAAGTTACAATTGAAAGACAATGACTAACACATTTTACCTCTATTTTCTAGGGGGCATTCTTTATGCAGTTGATTAACCATGATCCCTTAGTCAAACAATAGGGGGCAAGCTATAAGCTTTCACAAGTATACAAGATAACATTGTCAATCAATGTGCAACAACACCAAGCTTATAAGAGCTCTACGGTATTCAATATGTAACATCACAAATGCCAAACCAACAAAAGTCTATCTTCCATTTGCTCTACCATAAGGCACAAAGACAGTGATGCACGATCAAAAATAGATAAAAAATAGAGAAATTCATTCAAATAAATTTATCAAGGTTAAATACAATGGCTCTCACCTTGTATAAACCAAAATCAAGCTTAGATACAATGGCTCTTGCCATGTATGAACAAAAATCAAGCCTAAATGCAATCATCCCTACCCTATCTAAAGTAAGGTCAAATGTAATAGCTCTCGCCTTGTTTGAACCAAAATCAATCTCAGATGTAATAGCTCTCACCCTGTCTAAAGTAAGGTTAGATGCAATGGCTCTTGTCCTACCTAAACCAAAATCAAGATAAGATGCAATGGCTCTCACCCTATCTAAAGCAAGATCAGATACAATGCTCTCGCTCTGTCTAAACTAGAACAAGCTCATATTCATTGGCTCTCACCATGTCTAAAGGAAAAATCAAGATTGGATTCAATGACTCAACCTGTCTAAACTATAATATAAAATAGATGCTACAGCTTGCCCTATCTATCAAAGGAGAAACTTTTCAAGGATACAACAAGACAAAAAGGGTTACCCAATGAGGTATGCATCTCTTTTCTTTTCTAAACTTTAGGTCACCTCACACACTCTCTAGCCTACCTCAAAGTTGAGGGCAACTATAGACATTAGATTTTAGGGCTCTTATGTTTAGATTACTTAATAATGAATAAAAATGGAAAAAAATTCTGATAAGTAAGAATGCTATCACTAAATTCAAAATCCTCTTCATAAAGCTTGAGGAAAATAGTTTAATTCTTGGATATGGACTTTAACCTAACCTAACAAGCTTATAGCATGACACAAAATGTGAGGAAAATAGGCGTCTATTAGCCTAAGCCTGATGGCTAACATTGATGCTATAGTGGGTGCGAGGAGCATGGAGTAAAATTTTCAAAAAAGTAACTAAAAATAAAATTTTTAATTTTCCTTATTTTGGAAGAAAACAACATTGTTTTGGCACCCCAAAATGGCATCGTTTGGCTTGACCTAAAATGGCCTTTTTAGGGGCCAAAATAGTCATTTTCACTTTGCTAAAATGGCCATTTTCAACTCTTAAAGTGGTGTCATTTTGCATGGTAGAGTCCCATGCAGACTCCAAAACAAGCTGTATAAAATAGCCATTTTAGAAGTGAAAATGGTCATTTCACTATAGGAAATGACATTTTCATTAAAATGCCCATTTTCTCCAAGCCAAAATGGCTACTTCTAGTCTCGAAAATCATGTATATAAGTCAAATCACGCGTTAGTCCAAGGGTTTGACTTTCCTCTATAAATGCACACCTAAAAATGCAAAAGAACACTTTCCAAACATTATTTTTCTAATTTTGAAAGATTTTTCCAAAATTATTTTGCTCTTTTTCTCTCAAGTTAATTGAAGATCATTTCTGAAGGCAATTATACACAGTAGGTTAACTAAATTCTTCCTTTTCTTTCTTTTCTTTGTTTCTTTTTCATCCATTTACTAGTTAGAAGTGATGCCTTTTTATTTTATTTGTTGCCTATTTACTAGTTAAATGTGATAACCTTATTTTATTTAGGTACTCATTTACGAGTTAGATGTGGTACCCCTATTTTATTCATCCATTATTAGTATTATATTTTTTATTTTTGATTCAATTATTATTCATTCTCTTTTAACATGTTATGTATTAAATTATTTATTTTTTATTTCCTTCATTATTTATTTAACTATTTATTTTATGTCCTTTTATTTATTCCTTTTGTTAATTCCATTATTTCTTCCACACTAACATTGTGTTTTTGTTGTGATACGAGTTGTTTGAGATCTATTAAAATTTTACTTAACCTATCTTTTCCTTTTTATTAAACATCTAGTGAAGTTAATGCTTTATTATTTTTCACTCTTTATTTTATTGTTATTTTGTTTTTTTTATTTATTTACTTTTGTCTAACCTTTATTTTCTTCCTAATTTTCTCTTTTCATTCATTTATTTTCATACTATTTTTTGGTTAGATGGTATTTTAGGTAATTTCAATGTAATTTTAATTTTTATTCGATTAAAATGTATTTTAGGAAACTTCCTTGTAAATTTTACCTTTATTAGGTTAAAATGTATTTTAGGTATTTTTCATGTAATTTAATTCTGATTCTTAATATTTCCCTATATTTTCCATTAATGTTGTAATGGGTAGAAAAAGATTTTTACATGTTAAAAAAAATAACCAAATCAATTTCTACTTAATTAATCGGTGGTTTCCTAATAAAATGGGTTTTGATTTTTCTTTAATAAAATTCATAATAATAAAACCTATTTTCATAAATTGTTATGTGAGAACCAAAGTTATCAAAGAAAATCAATTCCTGATTTCATGTATGATATTCTTTAATTTCATGTATTCCCTTTGTTTCTGTAAATATGCCTATCTTATTATGCATCTATGTGATTGAGTGCTTTATTTTAATTTTGAAACTTGCTTGAGAAAAAGGATAAAATTATAATTTAATATAAAATTCCATATTAACTTGAGGTATAAATAAGAGTAGGTTTCCAAATTGCTCTAGTTTTAGCCCTATAAGGTATTTCGCAACTCCAATTGGGTGGTTACTCCTACCTTATAGTGCCCATGTGGCGCCCTCTGCTCGATCTATACACCGGACCCGAATGGGAGATGTGCACAAGCAAAATGATATCTAGTTCTGTTATCCAAAATCACTTTAAATTTAAAACTTTTATTTAGGGAAACATTTCCTTAACTCAAATATGTAATAAAACATTAAAAATCTTCTGGCATACATATTGAGGTAAACATTAGGGTCTTTATGTTGAAAATTCGATAGCATAACGGTTGTACCGAGACATTTTTCTAAATTTTTACCTACTTAAAAACACTTCTATAATATCAATAATATCATCTACAATCCAATAGGTCCTCCTAACCCTCCAATCACAACACAAAACACAATGAGCCTCAGGCTCTCCATAGCTAAACTCTTCACATGCAAACTCATTAATCAACACACAAACATGAGAGAAGTAGAAAAAGCAAAATCAATAGTTATAGTTTTTGAGTACAAAAACCTATTGTAAAATGCAGATTAGATCTAATCCTTATGAGATCACAAAAGCACACTAACTATCAACACATTACATTTACATCACATCACTTTTATAAAAAGTACAAAAATAACTACACAGGGGTTATCTTCATGCCTCCTGATATGCAGAAGCTTTGGCTCTAATCAGCTACCCTATTACCTATGCATTACAAATAGGCAATACGCTAAGCTTTTACTTTGTGGTGTAATCACTTTAACTTGTAAAAAGATTAGTTTTAGCATGCCTATGTATACAACACAAGTCTTTATCAATTTTAATATCATAACTATGCAATTTCAGTGTCTTATATGCAAACATGCATATTTCAAGCCATAATCATGCCTTTAGATATCAAACATGCCAAAAATCCCATAAACATCATATAATAATCATTTATAGGCTATAATGCACAACATATGTCATATCATCATCAAAATAGCATGTAAGCTACCATACCATAATTATGCATTGCAAAGAATAATGTCATGTATATTTTTCAGGTCATAATGCCTTTATTCACTCATAAACTAATTTCCACATCATAATCATAATTACATAATTTATAGCCTTATGAATGATAATAATCATATTTAGACACCTTAAAACCAGTTTTTGTGTCATTCAGCCTACCTATGTTCGCTTGTCCCATTTTAAAGTCATTTAACATTTAATTCCAAATTATGCATTTTTTAGTCATTTTGATTTTTGTAACTTATGCCTATATCAATAAGACAACTAACCAAGACTAGATAACTAATATCTTAGGCTTGAAAGCACTCGCACCTATAGGTATGTATACTTAGGCCCAAAGGCTCTCACATCCATAGATGCATAATTTTAGGCCCGAAGGCTCTCACATCCACAGATGCATAAAACTTAGGCCCGAAGGCTCTCATACCTTTAGGTATATAATCTTTGGCCCGAAGGCTCTCATACCCTTAGGTACGTAATCTTAGGCCCGAAGGCTCTCACATCCTTAGATGCATAGTCAACTTAGGCCCGTAGGCACTCATATCCTCATATATATAAACAAACTTAGGCACATAGGCTCTCATGCATGTTGGCACATAAATCAATGACCCATAGGTCTCACACTCGAAGGTATGCTAGCAGCTACTAAAAATCCTTGTTGACAAGTCAACCTATCCAAACTAGGTTGTCTAACTATATAGGCATCATTAAACTCATTATATTATGTCATTTTTACCAATTATACATTTCTCACCATTTTGTCACATTCATTTATCTCATGGGCCATTTTGCGCATTAGCAAGGCCTATATCATATACCCATAGTGTATATTATGTTATGTATAATATGGCCAACTTAGACTCAAATTAAGTTAATGACAACATATGATCACTTATGGCTATAACAAGTTTTATAGTTACATGAGGACATCATAGGATATGCAAAATATTGGACTTATGATCATGGTTCATTCACATGCACATGGTACATGAGGTACAACATGGATTTCATTAACATCATAGAGCTTTATACCTAAATGTTCAAGAATATAGAATTACAATTCAAGTCCTAAAACCCATTAATAAACTCATAAAAATATGCCTAAATAATGGTCAAAAGACTCGTAATACCATGACAAAAATTGGGTTGAAAACAATTCAAAATTTTGTTAAGATTTGAAAAAGTTATGAAAAAACACTATATGGTCAATAGTGATCAAAATGGGTCACGGTCATGACCCCTTTATGGGTCACAGTCATGACCCCCTTAAAACTCTAAAAGCCTACATTTTGGCCTAGAGGGGTCACAAGTGTGACCTGCTAAAAGGTCACGGCTGTGAGGCCTCATTTTCAACACTAAACCCGCGAATTTCTAGTGATTTTTGCAAAAAAAAAAAACATCAATTTTCAAACCCAAACCATGCAACCTTCAACACTAATTCAATCACACATATTACAACAATATAAAGTATAATTCTCATAAAATGTATAACAAATACACTCAACAATAATCCATAAATCATCATCACAATGCATTTATTTCCACATTTATGTCCACACACCATAATTAATATTCATACCATTTCACTCAAATTATAGTGATTACACATACCAATTAAAGTCATACAGGACACCCAAAGTTGGCCTAGGCCTTCTCCTTGTCTCAAGAGGCTCGGGTTGAAGTATTGCCTATGAATACAAAGGGTTATGAAAATCAAAAATTTATATAAAATAATATAAAAGTCAAAAAAATATTTCGAGCTTAGATATGAGCGCTATGACATCTTAGGAACCCATAAAAAATAAAATTAGCAGAAAAGAAAAACCCGACTGTCGGGAGGTTACTATTCACCTCAAAAACTTCTCAATTTTTCTCCCAAAATACTCTGCCATTCCCGATGATTTTAGTGTTCGTGGACTCATTTCGGGACACTTTTTGATTCGGGTATAAACTTTCGGGGTAAGTCTTGTTATGGAAGAAAAAATCAAAGGAACACTATAAAAAATTTTAAAAATTGCGACGAAAAAATCCATCATGGATTAGGCAAAATCCGTCGCTAAATGAGCATATTCATACACATAATGGCACATGTATAGTCAAGCATGCATTAGGGTCATTTCCATGTAGTGTTATTATTATTTTACCAGTTATATTTTGTAAGTTACAATGCCTTTTAATGCAAGTAATCCATTCACTTTCTATCTGGTTAACTTAATTCTTAATGTCCACATTTTTATATTTAGTTGCCATTAGTATTAATCATATAGCATCATATTTATTTAAATGTAGTATCATTAGGGACCATGATAGATATACTACACTTTAAGACACCGGATAGCAGGATTTATGTTGTGTAGTGGCCTACATTTTGGGCCTTAGTAGCCGAACCTACTAGGTTTAATAACAGGGATTAGCTACATGAAACCTCACAATACTAGACTGGTAAATAATAGGGATCAGTCCGTAAACATCCTAATATCTACAAAGGGGATAGTAGGGATCAACCCCATGGGACCTCCTAATATACAAACTCATCATGTCTATCATCCAGCTGGTGGATAGCAGGGATCAGCCCTATAGGACCTCTTAATATCCATAATAAATCTAATGGGTAATAGGGATTAGCCTATAGGATCTCCCAATACCCACGTGTGCAAGGCTCATATGAGAACCTGGGCAGCTACACCTGTCACATCCATCAGACAACAGTAGCCCCAAGAGGAACCAAACTACCTAATAGCTACTAACTCCCTAGTTAACCGGTCAACCCATCTAATGGGTGTCTAACTAATAGGCCTAACTACTAATTAATCATTATTATTCAGTTAATAGTCATCTCCTAAGTGTTATAGCATTACTAATATTCTAGATGGATAAGAAAGGTGCACTTACCCACCTTACCCAGTTACGGGTCATTTTTCGTAAAATCACTATTCATATGGTCATTTTTCATCATGTTACTATTTATTTGGTCATTTTTGTCGCAATCACTATTTATTTTGTCACTTTTGATTACCATAATTTCCATGTCACCATTTATGCCCACCAAGAATTCATTATTTCTCTAACCTTTATGTCTCAATACTACCATTATTTCCTTAATCATCATTATGTCATTAATCCTATATTATAATCATCATTTTCTTATGCCATTGCACATGACACCATTACATACCAATTTAGGTCGTAACTCATTAAATCCTTATCTATCTCATCTTATTTCTTGCATTCATTTTGTTATGCTTATTTTCATACAAATTACATGCCAATGCCATACATTTCATGCTATATACATGTACACATGCCATAACCATACATATATTTTCACATGCCATGTTCTCTTTTATGTTACACATGTTATTACCATCATGTTACATCATGGTACATCATGTGCACATGTCATGCATATATGTGCATGCCATGACATACATATGACCATACATACATCATGGCTTTACACATGCTTTCCATATCTAAAACACATCCATATCATCAATATCACATTTAATTTACAATATTACATGTTTGTTCTTCAAAATCACATACACATATGCATGAAACAATAGTTCCATACACACTTTTATGCATGAACACATACAAGCACATGTTGGCATGCATTAGTTGCATCAAATCCATATACCTGGGGTTGAATTCTACCTTTCTTCACCTTTTTATGACCTTGTACCCCTTGGTTCTTCACTATTCCTTCTCTCACCTACATATGTAACCTAAAACTTATAAAATCCATTTAAAATCCTATAAAGCTTCAAATCAAAATCTCTAAACATGGTTTTTCTTAAAATTATCAAGGCTACATAAACCAAGAAATAAGCACTTACACTATAAAAGTCACTATTCACTTCATACTTATATCTTCAATTTCAGAGCTAATATTTGTATTCTCTCACTTGGATAGTGTTCTATGGACCATAGAGGTAAATTTCCATATAAAGTTTACAAGATTTGTTAGAGAATTAGTGTAGGAAAGAGAAAAATGGTGGAAAGCTTTCTTTTAATGGTGGTAACATTTTTTTGGGAAGAAAGGGAGGTGAAGGATGACTTTTGTGCATATATGGCCTTCCCACATGTGCAAAGTCATATATATGGGTGAGTGGCATGGTTAGATTGCAACATATGGTGATCCAACAGTCTATATTCACCTAATTTCTTTTTAAAATTTATAATTTCATTTTAATTTTTGTAAACCTCTAAAAATACTCATTTGAATTTTAAAAATCCTGAATTAGTGCCATTAAGAGACCCGTAAAATTTCAAGTCAAAATTCCATCAGCAACTATGGTTACTATTCACCCGTTAAAATAAAATATTCTACATAAATATCAAATCGTCTCAAAAAAATTAAAATTCCTTCACCACTCAATAGATTGGAATTTTTGAGGTTTAGTGTATGGTATTTTCAGGTCCGTCCAGGCACATCCTAAGGCTGTCCTAGCTTAACTTCATTTTATGTCACTATTCACTAGTTCTTAACCTGAAATGATTTATTGGTTTTGCTAAATTTTTAAATTATTTCATTTTGTCCATTTTTTAGCTCATCAAAATTTTGTGACCAATATGCCGCTTTCTAGCCTTATTAATGTATCTCGACTCACAAAGAACACTATTTATGCCATGGAGGTACTGTTCATGAAACTTTATTTATGGGCATTACAATTCTTCCCCTCTTAAGGAATTTCATCCTTGAAATTACCTGTTATGAGAAGATTAGGGTATTATGCTTTTATTTGCTCTTCACTTTCCCACATGGCTTCTGTGGTATTGAGGTGTCTCCATAGCTCCTTCACTAGAGGGATTGACTTGTTTCTCAGCTATTTTACTTCTCTAGCCAAGATGTGCATTGGTTCTTCTTCATATGTTAAGTCTAGTTGTACTTGTATCTCCTCTACAACTATCACATGTGTTAGATTCGATCTATATCACCTCAACATTGATATGTGAAAAACATCATGAATTTGTTGCAGCTCAGAAGGCAATGCCAATCTATATGCCAAAAGTCCCACACATTTTGTGATCTCATAGGGACCAATAAACCTGGGGCTGAGTTTCCCCTTTTTACCAAATCTAAGCATCTTCTTTCATGGTGACACTTTCAAGAATACTTATTCACCAACTTCATACTCAATGTCTCTCTATTTCAAATCTATATACAATTTTTGTTACTCTAAAGTGGCTTTTAGTTTATCACTTATAATCTTAACCTTCTTTTATGCATCTTTGATTAAATCAGATCCCATAATCTTACCATCCCCCCACTTCACTCCAACAAAGGGGAGTTCTGTACCTTTTACCATATAATACTTTATAAGGTGCCATTCCTAAGCTGGCTATTGTTATAAGTAAACTTAGCTAATGATACATATTAATCCCTATTACCTCTAAACTCTATTGCACAGCTACATAGTATATCTTCCAACACTTGTATCACCCATTCTGATTGTCTATTCGTCTAAGGGTGAAATGTTGTGCTATATGTCAGTCGAGTACCCAATACTTCTTATAGCTTCTTCCAAAATCTAGAAGTGAACCTCAGGTCTCGATCTAAAATGATGGCTATTGGTACTCTATGTAACCATATGATCTAATCAATATAAAGTGAAGCTAGCTTTTTAAGGAATAATCCATCCTTACTGAGATAAAATGAGTTGTCTTCGTTAATCTATCCACTATCACCCACACATCGTCACATTTACTTCTAGTCAGTGGCAAGCCTATTACAAAATCCATGGTGATCTTCTCCCATATCTATGCTGGGATTGCTATTAGGTGTAACAATCCAGAAGGACCCTGGTGTTCGGATTTCACTTATTGGTAAGTTAAGCATCGAGCTATATATTTAGCTACTTCCCACTTCATTTCTAGCCACCAGTAGTAGGGTTTCAAATCAAGATACATCTTCGTGCTTCTTGGGTGCATGGAGTATGGAGCCTCATGAGCTTCTTTCAAGATATGTACTCTCAATCTATCTATTTCTAGTACACACAGCCTGTTCTAATAGTACAAGCTTCCATCCACACCCAATTCAAACCCTATAGTCTTTCACTTTTAAACTTTGCTTATGGTTTACACCAGCTGTTCATCTCTTAACTGGGCATCCTTTATCTCCTGCTTAAAGTCAGATTTAATCTATAACTCAACTAAAATTGCATCTTTTACTATGCACTCCACCCTAGCATGCATGAGTTTCAAGGCAGTAATAAGTTTCTTGCTCAAGGCATTTACAACTACATTTGCCATTCCTAGATAGTTGTCGATCAAGCAATCATAGTCCTTGATTAACTCTATCTATCATTATTGCCTGAGATTTAATTCCTTCTATATGGGTAGGTACTTCAAACTCTTGTAATCAATATAAATATAGCACCTTTCTCCGTACAAGTAATGTCTCCACACCTTTAATGCAAATTCAATGGTAGCTAGTTTTAGATCATGTGTGTGGGTAATTCTTCTCATGAGGCTTCAATTGCCTAGAGGCATATGCAATCACCCTACCTTCTTACATCAGAACATAGCCAAGCCCATTATGTAAGGGATCACTATATATCACAAACTCCTTTCCTTCTTCTAGCTAAATAAGAATAGAAGCCTCTATCAATATTGTTTTTAACCTATAAAACTGGCTTGGCATTTGTCATTCCATTCAAACCTCACATCCTTTCTTAATAGTCGTGTCAGTGGAGCTGTAATTATCGAAAAACCCTTTACAAACCTCCGATAATATCCTGCCAATCCTAGAAAGTTTCAAATCCCTATCACATTCCTGGAAGGATTCCACTCTAGTATAACTTTAACTTTACTCAAGTCCACTCTAATACCCTCAGTTAAGGCAGTGTGACCTAGAAAGGCTACTTCTTCCAACCAAAACTCGTATTTGCTCAATTTAGCATACAATTACCTCTCCCTCAAGGTCTGTAACACAATCCTAACGTGTTGCTCATATTCTTCCTAAGTCCTAGAGAACACCAAAATGTCATCTATAAACGCCACAACAAACTGATCTAAATAAGGTTTAAAAATCCAGTTCATCAGGTCCATAAAGGCTATTGGGCCATTAGTGAGCCCAAATGGCATCACTAGGAACTCATAATGCCCATATCGAGTCCTAAAGGTAGTTTTAGTTATGTCAGATTCCTTAATCTATAACTGATGATACCCTGACCCTATATCTATTTTAGAGAAGATACAGGCACCTCACAACTAATCAAAGAGATCATCAATCTAGGCAATGGGTATTTATTCTTGATTGTCACTTTATTAAGTTGCCTATAATCGATGCATAGCCGAAGCAACCCATCTTTCTTTTTCACAAACAATACAAGTGCTCCCCACGGTAAAGCACTAGGCCGAATGAAACCTTTATCCAATAGTTCCTAGAACTGCACCTTTAACTCCTTCAATTCTACTAGTTCCATCCTATATGGTGTAATGGACACTAGGTTTATGCCAGGATATACCTCAATCTCAAAGCCCAGCTCTCGATGTGGCAATAATCTTGGTAGTTCATTTGGGAATACATTAGGGAATTTTGATACCAATGGTATCTAATCAAGGCTAGATGCTATGGTACTAGAATCCACCACATGAGCTAAGAATGCTTCACATCCCTTTTGAATGAGTTACCTAGCTGAAATGGCTAAGATGATATTGGATAAGGAATTTCTTTTACCCATAACTATTACCTCATGTCCATCTGTCATCTGTAGACTCAACCTTTTTCTCTCATAATCAATCACTACTTTATGTTCTGATAGCCAATCCATACCTAGTATGACATCAAACTCATAAAAGGAAAGTTTTATCAAATCTACTAGAAATGTCTGATCTTGAATTATCAGATGATAGTGTCTATAAGCTGTGTTCACCATCACACTCTGCCCAATTAGGTTGCTCACTTGGATGTCTAAGTCTATAGACTCTAGCTCTAGTCCCTTATCTCATGCTTGTGTGGTGTAAATATAGGAACGTGTGGAACTAGGATTAATTAATGCTAACACAAGCACATCAAATAAGTAAAAAGTACCAGAAATGACGTCTGGTGCTTTAACTTCCTCTCGAGCATGGATAGCGTACTGCCATGCTGGAGGTCTAGCCTCTAATCTCATCCTTTGATTGGTACTCAGCCACTCCTACCTTGTCTATCTCAATCCTCTACTGGGTGCTGCTACAACTGATGCCTAGGTCTGTGCAGCCTCGGGTTGTCTCTGAGGACACTCCCACTAAAAGTGGTCTTTGTCTCCACATATGAAGCATTCTCCTCTTCTGTTATACTAGCACTTCCTCCAGTGTCTCCTATTGCAACTCCCACATGTCAGAGGTGCACTTCTAGCTGTAGACACTAGAGCACTCGAGGCCTACTAGGATAGTTAAGGCCTAGAAGGAATGGCCTGACCTAACCTCTAAGGTAGGGCTTGCCCTAAGGACTATTGTCTTGACTATCTCTGAGACTGTTCTTTAGGCTAGAAATCCCTCCATCTCTTACCCCCTCTTAGAGCTGAGCTTATCTAACCAGCTGCAAATGGTCTTTTTTTCTAAAATAACTCCCCTATTTCCTACATCATATCCTTTATGTCATATGTTACAGCCACCAAAGCTGAAAAATCTCTTATCTTTATGGTGGCAATTTGCATCTACAACTCGACATTGAGGCCTTTTTCAAACCTCTTGCAATGTTCTTCCTCAGTAAGCAAGAACTCTTTAGCATATTTGCTCAGGCGGGCAAAATCCTTCTTATATTTTAACACTAATGTCCACCCCTATTTTAGGTCTAGGAAGTACTATCTCCTTTTATCCTTATAGGACTTTAGAATGTATCTCTTGTGGAACTCTTTTAGAAAATACTCCTAATTGATCTCTACTATTACTTTCCTCTTCTTTATTGTGTCCCACTAGTGGATGGCTTTTTCTTGAAGGAGAGAGTTGGCACATTTCAAGCTTTCCTCCTCTGTGCACTTCAGTTGCTCTAGTATTCTCATAGTTCACTCCAACTAATACTTAACTCTTGCAACATCATCCTCCCTTGCACCTAGAAAATCTATTGTCCCTATCTTTTTAACCCTTTCTAGTTAAGTCTTCTACAATATTGTTGGGCCTGGTGGAGGTGGTGCAGGAGCTAGAGGTGGTGGAGTAACAATGCACCTCATCAGCTCTACTATCTATTGCAACAATGCTGGTGAGGTCAAAGCCTAAGGCTATGGTTGTGATGGTGGCTGGTGAGCAGTATCACTCAGCTCTAGTGTGGCTACACTCACCTCTATACCATGGATGGTGGTGAGAGCATGGCTAGGCACCTCTTCACCCCACTCTGGTGGGGTCCATTCACTCATAATGTATCACTGCATAGAAAATAACTTATTAGCTTCATGTAGTATAGCCTTTTCACAAATACAAAATCTTAGACCTTTTGCACTCGTGTATAGTATGTATAGGAATGCCTAAACCTATTCTAATACCACTAAATGTAACACCCCTACCTATTCTCGAAGGAAATAGACAAAGAGTGCTACTTCCCGTAGGTCACCCATCTTTAAATTTTCCCATGTCTCATTCGTTTAACACTTATGCCTTCTTTTATATTATTATCCTGTCTTGCCTGATTTGTGGTTATTATTATACAACCTTTTAATACTACCTATTTAGTCTGATAAGACACCATTTAACGTCTGTTATCTATTTTATAGAAAATTGGACAATATAATGGCTACCCGGGTGAAAAACTAAATTTTTTTCCTTGCATAAAAACACTTTTATAATACTTACACCTCAAACTTCAACACCTGGACCCTTCTAGTCCCCCAAATCCACCATCAAACACAATCACACAATAGTCACAGGGCCTCAAACACATAATTTCCAAATAGCTAAATAGGCATATATCCTTATCATAGGTTCAGATATACACAGATCATGCAGTTTATTATATAGACATCCATATAGGTATCCATAATATACATCAACTGTCTATTTCTAAACCATTAATATACATGAGTGCATTTCTACTAATAACCATCATAGTATAGAAATATATACCAAAAAAACTCAGCAGCAGCTACACTGCATAGGATGAAGCTGAACAGCTAACCCCCATCTAAAACCTATGCATTGAAATATAGAAGCTCTGAGTATACACTTAATGGTGGATTTGAAATAGTAAATGCATGTCACAAGCATATTCATACACATAATGAGACATGCATAGTCAAGCATACACTAAGGTCATTTTCATGTAGTGTTATTATTATTTTACCAGTTATATTTTATAAGTTACAATGCCTTGTCATGCAAGTAATCCATTCACTTTCTATCTAGACAACTTAATTCTTAATGTCCATGTTTTTATATTCAGTTGCCATTAGTATTAATCATGTAGCATTATATTTATTTAAATACAGTATCATTTAGGCCTATGATAGATACACTACACTTTAAGACACCAGATAGCAGGATCTATGCTATGCAGTGGCTCATATTTTAGGCCTCGATAGCTACACCTACTTAATCCGATAACATGGATTAGCTCTATTAAACCTCCTAATACTAGACTATCAGATAGCAGGGATCAGTCCGTAGACCTTCTAATATCTACAAAGGGGATAGCAAGGATCAGCCCCATTGGACCTCTTAATATCCTAACTCATTATGTCCATCATCTAGCTGATGGATAGCAGGGATTAACCCCGTGGGACCTCCCAATATCCATAATCTATCCAATAGGTAGCAGGAATTAGCCCTATGGGACCTCCCAATATCCCAAATCATCATATCTAACATAGCATTGGTGGATAATAGGGATC
>CANXYI011308643.1:0-11636 GCA_948208565.1 Hura crepitans | reverse complement strand
TATCTATTTTTAATATCATAATATTATAAAAAGTTAATCAATAAACAAATGGACACTAATTGAGGTTAAATGGCCCACTAGTTAGACACCCATTAGATGTGTTGACCGATCAACTTAGAGACTTTTGTAGTTGCCAGTTTAATTAAATTTTAGACAGTGCTGATATAGTGGCTTAGGTCCATTTTAGACCACTGTATTCATTAGACAATTAGATTAAATTGTGACACTCACTTGATTTATACTTTATTACTGGTGCAGTGGCGTAGGTCTTGAAAGACTACTGAACTTGTCAAACAGTTAGATTAGACTATGACATTAACTTGAATTATATCTTTATTATTAGTGCAGCTGCGTAGGTCCTGCAAGACCACTGCACTAGCCGGAGAAATAGACCTGTCTACTATGCAGACTAGTTTGTGACATCTTATTCTTTAAATGGGCCCAGTACAGTGGCCAAGGTCCTAGGGGATCACCATACTAGCCGATTAAATAGGCTAGTCTGTCGGGTAAACCACACATTATCCTTTACACCTCAGATGCTAGAATTCAATTGAGCCAGTGCAACGGTATAAGTCTAAAATGGGGACCACTATTCTCCCTCTAGATCCACTATCTGTCAGGGATGTCTCCTGAGTTGGACAAGTTAAAATAATTAAATAAGATTGATAAACTCAATTTATGACTATGAAATATAAATAAGGGCCTTTTAGTAATTTTCCACTGATAGTGTTTAAATTCTTAAAATGGTATAGTGTATACATAAAATGGCTAATAATAACCAAAGACATAAATTATATGCCTTGTAATAATTAATTGGATAATTATAGATAGAAACACCTTAGGGGTAAAATGGTAATTTTGTATGCTAGTGTTATAAATGGAACTTGAGATATTAGTAGAAGATAAAATAGAAGTATAATGCATGGGTTAACTAATGGACATGTTTTTAATGGTTAAATTCACCACTGAGTATTTTTATACTCAGCGTACCTATTCCGATGCGTAGGTACAAAGATTAAGGGCATTGCCTCATAAAGTGTGCAATAGAGTTCAGAGGTCATTCTTGAGAAGACTATTACTATATAAATATATAGTTTTTGCACTTTATGTACTTAGGTAGGGAAATGGGTGTGATGTATATAAGAGATGCAGAGTAATATTTGTTTATAGTTAGTTGTGCTAGAATTAATCATGTGATGATTTCTTTTATGTATATGTGATCTGTGCTGATGATTATGAGCTTAAGGCTTTTTGTGTTTTTATCGTGGCCTAAGGCCTATGGTTGTTGTGTGATAAATAATATTGATAGGATGATATCTAGGGGACCAGAAGGATCCAGGAGATGCACTGTATGATATAGAAGTGTTTACAAGTAGAAATGAATTTTGGGATAGTAACCTAAGTAGCCGTTATGCTGCTAGATTTTTAAGAAATATCGAGCTATGTAGAAGTTAGTATGAAATATTCTGATATGATAAAATGAACTAACATAGGCTATAGGAACTGACCGGGCTGGATTTGAGTTAGATAGAATTGCCTAGTGTAGTATAGGTAAAAGTTAAATGAATGATTAGGAGAGAAGTGAAATGGGTGACTTGAAGGGAAATGCATCACTTATTAGGTTTTTTTGGGAATCCAGTAGGGGGTATCACATATTACATTTAACCTTATTTGAAGTGAGACCAAGCCTATTTTGCCTTTTATCTGGAATGGGCCTAGCCTAATTTCTCCTCAAATAAGACTTAAATATCATAGGCCGTTATTTTTGCATATGCTTTAAATATAAGAGATCAATAGGCATAATTAGACCCATAACCAAGCTAATGCATCCCTTAATAATGCTTAGGTAAGCCTACCTAGGAAGAATTGCTAAGCCCACATGTGTAGGAGTAATAAGGTTAAAAGGTGTATTGCTTGTGTTTGTCCTTATACATCCTAACATGTATCCTTTTTTGTGTTTGTATACACATGCATAACATTGTGTTGTACCTACTTTGTAAACATAAACTTCTTACTTTCATGAGAACTCACACTTTGTAAATATACATTATATCATACTTATCCTTATATAAGCTTTTTTAAATTCTATACATCCATGTAACAACTTGGTACATATGTATTAGTACACTTCACACTAGCATAGGACAAACTAACCATGCATTAAAGGTTGCCACCTTGTAAAAAAAAATTCATACATCTTATGACCTCATTCATGCATTAACTATCCATACCATACATCCACACATATGCATACATTATATTTATTCTTGGAACATCCTTCATACATAAGGCACATGCTACATAAAATTTATCATCTTAGACAATTCATGTATTATGACTAACCCTTTGTTTTATAGCCACCATTGATCCATCTTCGACCTACCAAAAAAGAGCAACCATGTCTAGAGTCGAAGTAGTAAAAAAAGCCATGTTAAATGAGATCCTTTAAGATATGGAAAAGAGGATGATGGGTGCCATAACTAGAGCACTATCAAAAGGTCAACCATCTACTATGGACAATAGTAAGAAAGATAGGATTGATGAAGAAGATGACTACATTTTTTATGAAGAAATACCACCTATTAAGCCCACTTATAATAGAGTTCCACTATCTAAGCAAGACAAAGAGGATACTATCAATGAATTGAATGAAAAATTGGAAGCCATGAGTGACCTAGTGATCGAAGGCTAAAATGTCAACCTAGAAGACATCAGGTTTAAGTCTGATCATGCCATGCCAACAAATTCAAAATGCCAAATTTAAACAAGTTTGATGGTATGCTAGACCTAAGAACTTAATGGAAGTAGTATACAGTATCTATGAGATTAACCTATCTGTTGGAAGCATAAATAGTAAGCATGTTAAGTATGTCTCTAACTAGACAAGCCTTGGATTGTACCATAGCTTGGAAAAGAAGGTCAAAGTGAACTGGGAAGATTTGGCTAGTGCATTAAATAAGCAATACTCAAATAATACAACCATCGAGGTAACCCTCAAGGACTTGGAATTGGTACGCCAAAACCTAATGAATCCTTCTCTGATTACTTAGAACAATAGAGGGATAAGGTACTTAAAATAAGGAACTAGCCTGACAATCCCAACCAGATCAAGATGTTCATAAAAAATGCTAATATCTAGATGAATGTTGGATTCTTTGTTAAAGGCATTACCATATCGGAGTGACTTCAGGACATAGCTATTGATCTTGATTTAGCACTTTAAAATAGAGGATTCAAGAAGAATGGGAACCCCCCCATCAAAATAGTAATTGTAACACACATGTTTCGAGGCTCCATAAATGATGCCACTAGGTCCGAGAAGTGAGCTTAGGGTGCCAAGTCACTTACACATAAATCGAGATAGTGACATTGGTCATGAAACTTTAAGGGCTTTAATTTGACGAAAAAGGCAACTTTCAAAAATTTAGCAAAACTAAAAATTCATTTCAGATTGTAAGCAACCCCTGAGTGCAAGAAAAATTTTTTAGGCTGAGAATAACCTGAGATGTGCCTGAACAGACTCAAAAATATTGGCTTACAAATTGATTGAATTTGGTTGCAAAAATTTACGGGTAGGTAGAGGCAATTAAAATATGAATTTTAAAACAAATGATGTAATTTTTTGAAGTATGTGTCGATTTTGGTGAAATTTTGAATTTACCAAAATACTGAGACAATTTAGGATGTCTTGAGTGGTGGTGGACCCCACCCATACACTTTCCAATTGGCTTAGGGCCTTGACAAGTGGCAAGATATGTTGAAAAGTGGATTCTTCCACTAAATAAAAGGTAAAAATTTATCTTTATTTCTATCCAACAAATGACGTGACAACTAGCTAGAGAGGGGCTTTTGTCTTCTTCCTTCAACCAAATCTACAAATTCTAGATTTCTAAATTCAAGTTAAGATGTAAGGGAGATGAAGGAAAAAGAATCATGGCAAAAAGGAGCTTTTAGCTTTGAGTTAAAATTCAACAAAGTTTACTAGACTGAAGCAGTCCAGTAAATAGCCAAGGTGGGTTTTCATGCTTTTCCTTTGGATTTTCTTAGTTGTTCTTGGCTAGAAATGTTTCCTAGTGATGCCTAACCTTTGTGGGGACATATATGGCTTTTTGTTTGAGGTGAATTAGGGCAAGGAAGAGCTTGAAAAAGAAAGAGAAAATGTTCGTGAGGGCTATAAATAGAGGATGGCAACCTTGACATGTTGTCAATTTCATCTTTTAGTGAGGGAGGTAAGTGAATTCTATGTGAGGGAGGTAAGTGAATTCTATCATTCACTTTATGCCCCTAACATTTTAGTAGCTTTTTTCTCGAGAAAAGATGGTTAAAGCCCATGAATTACTTTGGTTAGGTGTTTTCTTTGAATGATTATGGCCTATGGTATGATAGAATATGAATTACATGTTGATTAGTGGAAAGAAAGTAACATACATGTAAATCTTGTTGTTGGCTGAGAAGTATATAAGTAGTTAGAATGTGATTATGGTGTTTAAGGCATAAATTGATGGATATAGCATGGATAGGTAATGGCGTTCTTTGGGAATTGATTGGAATAAACATGATGGGCATGAATTGTAAGTGTGGCCGAGAACTTATTTTGTAATTGCTAGTGTGTATGCCTTGCCTAGTGTAACACTAGATACTGCTTAAGGCTAGAATTTCATGCGCTTTATACCTATGATGCATGGACATTGATACAAAGTATGTATATGTGTATGTAAGGTTGGTCAAGGTAAGTAATGACATGGCATATATGGTAGAAAGTATACATGTGTGGATATATACTAGTATAGCAATGTGCAAGGTGTGTGTGTGATCAATGATGTAAAAATACATGTATTAGCAATGGATTCTTTTGTGGTCGAGAGGTAGGAATGCCATAAAAAGGGTTGTAACTATGATATGTAGGCAAGCCTAGTGTAAAATGGATAATATGAGGTAACGTGTATTGTAATAAATTATATGGTATTAGTATAAAAACTTAGTTAATGCATAACTTAAATGGCATGTAACATAAACAAAGAATGGCATGAATAGTGACCTTAAGGATTGATTTGAAATTAAGTATAGAAATTGACTTGAAACTTGCCTTTAAGGGCTATGGTTTAAGAATGACTTATGCACTTAAATTTTATGCCTATAATGGCTAGTATGAGGAACCTTTTGGAATGGCATGAATGCCTAGATTATGGCCTAGGTTGTGATTGGCTTTAGGCCTATGAATGCATGAAATAACTAGTGAAAACAGCACTAAAAAGGAGGTGAAATGAACCTAGAAAGATAAATTGAAACTTAGCCGTAATGACCTATAACTATCCTAAAAGGACCATTACCTAAATCAATAAACTCCTGGACAGTAGATGGCCTAGATTTGTGAAATACTTATGGAATTATAGTCAGCATAATATATTATAATGATTGGCACTTAAACCCTAAATTATATTTTCTAACATTCTACCTAGTACAGCCTATTTATAGCCATACCAGACTAGGCTAAATTCCAACTGTGCTATGAAAATTACAACTGTCTGTTTTTAAGATTGTAATATTATAAAAGTTAAGCAGTAAGAAAATAGAGATAGATTAAGGTTAAATAGCCCACTAATTAGACACCCACTGGATGAGTTGATCGGTTAACTTAGGGGTTTTTGTAGCTGCTAGTTTTATTAATCTTCAGACAAGGTAGGTACAATGGCCTAGGTCCATTTTAGACCATTGTACTAGTCGGGCAGTCAAATTAGTCTGTGACATTCTATGGAATTACATCTTTTATGCTGGTGCAGTGGCGTAGGTCCCGGAGGGCCACAACATAAGTCAAAAAAATAGACTAGTCTACTAGGAAAACTAGTTTGTGACATTTTTAATCTTTTAAAAGGGCCAATAGAATAGCTAAGGTCCTAAAGGATCACTATACTAGCCTGTTTAACAAGCCAGTATGCCAGGCAGATCAGATATTACTTTTACACCTTAGGTGCCAAAATGTGCTTTAAGCCGGTGCAACAGGATAGGTCCATAATAGGGGACCACTATATTAGTTTATTTTCCCTCTAGATCTAGTGTCTGTTAGGGTTGTCTCCAGAGTTGGGCCAGTTGAAATAATTAAATAAGATTACTAAATTCACATATGACTATGGAATAAGGCATAACAATATTTTGGTAATTTTCCATGTATAAGACTTCAACGCTTAAAAGGGTATAGCTTATGCATGTAATAGTTAATAATGATCATAAAACATATTTTATATAAATTATAGTGATTAACTGGATAGATTACAGACAAAAACACCTTAGGGGTAGAACAATAATTTTTGCACGTCAAATTCTAAAATTGAACTGGGGTATTAGAATATGACAAGAATAGAAGCATAATGCATGAATTAATTGCTAAGCATTTTTTTAATGTTCGAATTCACCATTAAGTATTTTCATACTCAACATACATGTTTTGGTGCACAGGAACAAGATCAAAGATGTCACCTCATAAAACGTGTAGTGAAGTTCAAAGGTTATTTTTGAGAAGATTGATCATGTATAGATGTATAGCTTTGCACTCTGTGTACTTAGGTTGGAAAAATGGGTGTGATGTATATAAGGGACACATAATATTATTTGTATATAACAGACTATGTTGTAATTAATCATGTGATGGTTTCTCTTATGTATATGTGATTTGTGTTGATGCTTGTGAGCCTAAGGCTCTTTGTGTTTTTATTGTGGCCTAAGGCCTGTGATTGTTGTGCGATAAATGATATCTGGGGGACTAGAAGGGTCCAAGAGATGCAAGATATGATATAGAAGTGTTTTCAGGTAGAAATGAATTTTGGGATAATGACTTAGGTAGTCGTTGTGCTGCCGAATTTTTAAGACATCCTAGACTGTGTCAAAATCAATTTGTAATAGCTTAAACATGATAAGGTGAACTTAAATAGACTACAAGAATAGACTACACTAAATTTGAAGTCAGACAGAATTGCCTAGTGTAGTATAAGTAAAAGTTAAATGATTGACCATGGGAGTAGTCAAGATGGGTGACCTAGCAAGAAGTGCACTATTTATAGGGTTTCTTTTGGAATCTAGTAAGGGGTGTCAAAGTAATTCAGGCTAAGTCACTAATGTCAATATGGTTAGGACTTGCCATTTCTCTAAATTGGGCAAGCCTTTAACTTTATGCTTAAATACGCTCATGAAAGAAGAAAAACTACGGCCATTAACACTCAAGTGCATATTGATCCTCCTCTATCTAATCATAAGTTTGATTTATATTATGCTTATCATCAGGTGACAGGCCATCTCAAAGACAAATGCATCACTCTTTATCATGCCATCCAAGATCTCATTAATGCCAAGTAAATACCTAATCCAGAAGCTTGAAAACTCTCCTAATTAATCTAGTTCTCCTTTTTCCTTATTTAGTTTAGTTGTTAACTTTTTACTTTCCCTTAATAAAATAAGACAATGAATTTATTTTCAGCCATTTATATAAGGAGTATAAAAGGTTTCAAAACACTGGGGGCATTAAATTGGCACCCACAACAAGCTATGTATTGATCTAAATAGCTCCATCAACCTCCCATGGCATGAGCTTTAAAACATATCTAGCCATTTCAAAAGTTGCAAGTCCAATTAATCAAAGATAGCATGATCAGGTGCCAAGTCTTAACCAAATGTTGATAAGCAAAAAAGAAAAAATAAGGACAAGAAAATAAAGAAGCTCACAAGGTTAAAAATCACAAAAGGCAACCTAGGAAAAAATTAAAGCATACCTCACTAGATTTAAAATCTGCAAAGGGCAGTCTAGGCAACAATTAAAGGTAGAGAGAAAATATTTAGTTGGAAAATCTTCATAGCAACTAATAACAAAGGTACCATACTATGCAATCTCATGCATTTGTATACTTTATCACTTGTTCATCATAATCATTCATTCTATAGCTATACATGCTGAAATGCTTTCACATAGTGAATTGACATTTTGCTTAAACCTTGGCTTTACCACTATCCACCTTAACTCAACTTTCTCAACATGTCATTTTAACCTACTTCTCTACACTTTCCCTAGCCTTTTCATCACCATAACTTGACCTATTTCTTCATAAGACATCTCATTCACATTACCCTAACCAAGCCTACCACTTCACACTTTAACTTTTCTCGAACTAAAGTTTTTCTTATGATGAGTCTGAGAAGAGACTGATCTCAATAATAACACATTTACTAGTTCATAGATTTGCTTATTCATATCCATTCATACATCCATGCTAGGAAAAAGAACATCATATAACTTATATTTGCCTTCATCATGCATTCATCATCGGAAGAGTTGAATTCATCGTTCAACATATATTAGCCTTTACCATTCAGTCATTATAGGAAAAGATTCAATCATTGTTCAACATATATCTACCTTCACCATAAATTCATCATAGGAAGAGATGTATTTATCATTCAACATATATCTGCCCTCACCATTCATTCACTATAAGAAAAAATGTATTCATCATTAAACATATATTTATGAAAAGGTTATATCAATCATATAAGCTACCATTTATCCATCGTAAGAGATGATTCATTCATTCAACCATCTAAGAAAAGGTTATATCCATCATATAAGCTACCATTCATCCATCATAAGAGATGATTCATTCATTCAATCATCTAAGAAAAAGTTATATCCATCATATATCTACTTGCACATACATTTATCATTCAGATTCCTTATTCATTTAAGAAGAGAATAGGCAAAAACACACTCATTTATAAAAAAAAAACATACCTCACTGCATTCTTTCATTTAAAAAGAGATTAGGAACCAATGCACATATCATCCATTCATTCACTCAATCAGCACATTCATTCACTAGAATCATCTTATTCACCACCTTAAAGCTTCCATGCTTATTCATCTAAGATAGAGTATATTCATTTAATCAAAGAGAAAACTAGGTCACTTCTGATCATCAGACACATTCATATATTTGCACATGTATTGACTCATTCACAAACCCATATTAAATAGGCATCAATGCAATCATCATTCGTAACATTCTTTAAGCATATAGCTTATATACACATGCATTATCAAAAAGAATTAGGTATAGAACATGCATTAATGCAAACATGCATCCATTATTATTGATCATTTGGTATAAGCACCTTATCTAGACATCAGTCAAGAACATAAGAGACAAGTGACATGCATGTGCATATCATTTTAGATAGAGTCACATTCATTCATTTAAGAACTGAGCATGAACTTACCAATCCATATCAGTTCACACATGTATATCTCTTAGTCACATAGGTCATACACACTCATATGCATTAGCCACATGCTATTTATCACTTATATGCACCTAGACACATTTAAGCCTAGCACTCATACATAAGTTATACAAAATGCTCACTCATATGTATTTAAAAAGAAAATCAAGCCACACATTTGCATCACACCCAACACATGTGCACATGAAATTGCAAATATACTTACATGATATTAATGTCTTTAACACTTAATGTGGTTTAGACCAACTTCTTCAGACTCATCACTGGAATTGGAAAGGATATTGACAAGAATCATAATGGGTCTGTATGGACTCAATGATGTGAAGGCAGAACCAAACAATTTATTCTTTACTTTCTTATTTGGTTTTATACCTTTTAATTCTCCTAATTATTTTGGGTTGTAATTGGTAGATTAATAACTTGTTTTACATGCAAAATGCATAGCCACACATCAATGCTTTTTTACATAATTAATTGGTGTTTTCTTAATAAAATGGTTTTGAGTTTCTCAAAATAAAAGTCATATAAAAATATATTTTAACAAAGGCCAATCTCCTTGAAATGGGAGTTGGGCAATTACTGCCAAGTCTTATGGAATTACAGGTAGTTGTCAAGTCAAACAACAACTAATAAATGACCCAACTTCTAGATGTTCATATACACTTATCTTGTTGTACATTCTAAATATTACAACTTATTCTCTCTATTTTGAAAAGGTGGCATAAATGCTTTAATTATAATGATTGCTTATGTGGTAAGGGATTGATAAACGTTAGAATATTAAGGAAAGTATATTATTGGGGCATTAATAAGATCTAATTCTGAACCCTTTCTTGGTAAAAGGTCAGAGGTCCTAGTGTAGAGCCAAATGGCAACTCCATACACTAACTGCCTCATCCCCGATAAAATACAATAAATCTACACATGTATATATAGACAGAAAGAAACCAAACATGTATATAAAGTTCATAAAAAAGTGCAATTAATTCATAAACATTATATATCACAATCAAATTGCATAATTTTTAAATCATATTTATTCATAGACTTTTATAACTTATCCCATGATCTTCTATTCAACTCTTTTCCTTTCCTTTATATAAGCCTTTAACTTTCACTATTAATTATAAATTCAATCTATTCCATATTTTCTTACTATTTATATTTTCTGGCACGCCCTATTCCCTTTATTATCTAAACAACTGTAAATTTTATGAACTATTCTTGTTGCCCTTAGGTGTTATCAGACATTTAAAAACAAATAGGCAGCATAACGACTGCTTTATTGCCTAACCAAATTTTTAAACCTACAAAAGAACACTTTTATGAAATGATACACTATCACCAAACATCATTAGACCCTCTGGTCCTCTAATATCTCATAAGATCACAACACATCTCAGTCATAATATATATATATATATATATATATATATATATATTATGGGGTCGGAGACCCATTAGCACACATTTAAACTCAAGCAAACATCATAAGTATACAATTAACTAGTTCACCATACATTAATATTTATCTACTACTGAAAGTGAGTGTCCATAACCCACATGATCTCTACACATGAGTGCATTACTATTACAACCCCTAAGAAAGCAAAATACAATACCAAAATAGACTCAAACAGCTACACTGGTGCTGAGGTCGGATGCTTGCTTTTTCTTCTATCTACAGCCTGCGTATCGAAACACCGACATGCTAAGTATAAAACTCAGTGGTGGAATAATCGAAATACAATATGTCATTTATGCAACATGCAATGACTCATGTAATAAACACACCCATGCAATTCTATGTTTGTCTAAAACACCTATTCATTATCTTAAACTTTATTTATATATGTGGTTCAGTGACATATGACTAATGTATTTAAATTTAATTACTTATAGGCCCAAGGCAAACAGACATCACTTTAAAACACTGGATAGCAGGAAAAAAAATCTTGTGCAGTGGCCCACTTTTAGGGCCTAGGTAGCTACACCTACCATAATCCTGTGCCGGTACCTATAGCAAATGGCAGAGAACAGTCCGTGAACTATTCTCGCACCTACAGTGTATACTAATCAATGCCTGTGGTGGACACTTGAGGCAGGTTTGTAGCCCACCCCAAGGCCATAATTCAATACCCTGTAATGCATTGGTTTTCATTAAACCTAAGCAGTTGCACCTGCTATACTGTATTACCTGGCAGTCGGTCCCATAAAGAGACCGACTACCTAGTAGCTGCTCTATCCCTAGTTGATCGGTCAACCCATCCAGTGAGCGTCTAACTGATGGGCCATTAATTGATTTTATACCTGAATTCACTCATGTATCATGTTTAATTTACTTTTATATCCTA
>CANXYI011308622.1:0-11398 GCA_948208565.1 Hura crepitans | reverse complement strand
TCGTATAAGGAATGAAATGGATAATATATGACATGTAATTAATGTAATTGATCATGAACATGTAAAATAAAGCAAAATAAAATGTGATCATGATGGAAGGTGTTAAGGCCAAACGATTATGTATGTGGCCATAAAATGTTTTTGAGATACATTATTTGCATATTTGACGTATTACACTATCATATAATGCCATGATAGATTTTAAGATGAGATTTGAGCATAATGGATCTTGGATGAGCTTATGCTATTATATGTAAATATGGCAATTTTGTGAAATAAAGAAATAAATGACACTTATAAGAGTAAAATTAATGTTCATTATGTGTAATGAGAGAATAGGGAAAATTATATGTGTATATGGATATGGCCTAATGGCCTATAGCATGAAGTTATATTTATGGTGTATAATATGTATGTTATGAATAATGCATGACTATTTGAATAAAAATGAACATATGAAAATTTAATGGCATTTGTAATATAATAGAAACCTATTTGAATGCACAAATGAACTATTGACAAGAAAAAGATGAAATGATGATATGAATGGCATATGGTAGTTGTAAAATGCCATAATACATAATGAGATTATGATATGGCTAAATAGCCTAATATTAGAATACATGTATGATTAATGAAATGATGATGTGGATGGCATATGGTAGTTGGAAAACACCATAATGCATAATAAGCATATGAGATTATGGAATGGCATAGAAAAGACTCGATCTCTTGATAAATCATGTTGTAAAGCCTAAGGGCTTAATATATGTTATTGGAGATACTTGAATGTACCCAAAATCTTATTAAAGCATGATATGATGCCTAAAGCTTATAAAATTTTAATTATGAGTTATAATGAACAGATGGTCATAATATATTTAATAATGTGAAACATAATTAAATAATGGCTCATAAGAGTATGACAACTTAGATTTGATAGGTTAATCGATAGTAGCTGTATGGGTACTTCAATGCTTTGATTTTGATCTATGGGTCCACTTTTAGTCTAACCCTAAAAACCTACATAATTTCCTTCATTTTTGAATTTATGCTAGTGCTGTAACTATTAGGTCCAATAGGGCCACTACACATTTATGCGAATGTAGCTACCATTAGGTCCAATAAGGCACTGCACACTTATGTTGGTGTAGTAGCGATCAGGTCCCACAAGGTCATTACATACTTTTATATGGGTACGGTCGTCATTCAGGTCTATTAGGATCACTATACATCTATGTTGGTACATTGTCCATTAGGTCCAAAATGTAGGCCACTACACATGATGATCTCGATATCCAGTTTTGGGAGTTGTCTACTATTTATAGGCAAAAAGATTTAAGGTAAAGGGGATGAAAATTAAATGATATATGCTAAGAAGAATAAATAAAGAAATAATAAAATGAGAATAACCACATTATTATATGAATTTTATGATTTACTTATGAAAGAAAACATGTTAGTTCTTCTTTACATATAGTTTATCTTACATATTATACATGCTATAAACAATGCATGATCTTATTGATATGAGTGATCACGTAGACATGTAATGCTATATGTAATTAAAGGAAATGCAAGATTTATGCATGAATGATGGTTTGGATGAATGGTCTTATATTATAACCATAGTGTGTTTAAGGCATAATATGTGAAAACTTAGAGATAAAGAGATGTTATGATGTGATAGAATAATATACTATAGGATTATCATATGGTTAGAGAAGCATTTGAGATGTCTCCATGTTCGGATTTCCAACATTGTAGAAATGTCTTAATTTCTTATGCCTATACATCTATGTATGAGATATTGATCTTTTGCATGGTAAAACTATATGCTATCAATGTTTATGTTATTTAAAGCATTCAATATATGGTGAATGGTATAAATGTGTTCATAATAAGATTAAAGAACATCTAAAGGCATGTGATATTGTGATATATTCCATATTGAATTCTTTATATGGTTAATAACTATTAAGTAGAATAATCTATTACAAATGATAATACATACTTATGAATATACCATAGTAGATTGGATACACCACTAAGCTTTAAAGGTTGGCACATCATTTGTTTCCCATGAGAAGGTATAAGGATAGCTCAGAAAGAAGAACCTTTAAGCAATAAAGATCATAGGTTTATCTAAAGATGATGTTGGATACATAGTTTTTATATGTTATTTGTATAAAGATTAGATAGAGTGTATAGGCACTCATTTGTTTATTGATTTATGGATTATGGGCCAACAATGTATTAAAAGTAATGAGGTTTTGTAATGTGTGTATACATACATACATACATACATACATACATATATATATATATATATATATATATAAATATATATATATATGAAAACATGTTATTAATGGATATTGACATATAATGATTCATGTGATATTGTGTGTGTATGGATATGGATCGATTATGAGACTAGTGTTGATTTTGATGTATATTTGTGGTAAGATGATGTTGAGTATAAATTATCATATGGACCTAGTTAATATTGAGATATGGTTGGATATATTTGCAGTGTTGTTTATGTAGGTTACTATTTACGATATTATCCTAGTACAGTTATTATGTTGTTGCATTTACAACACGAGGACCCTATTAGTATACCTTAAATGAGGTTTTTCATAAGATATATTTTTATAGGTTGTATGATAAAGGATATGTAATTCAAAAGGAAAAAAAAAGATTTTAATTAAATCTGATAAGTAGTAAGATGAAGAAGGGTTATGTGTCGCTCTTTATTCGGGTCTAGCAACCAGAGGGGTTAAGGGTGTCATAAAGACACTAACATAAGGGAAGTTTGATCAACATGTAAATGTAATGGGCATTAAGTACATGGGAGATTGGCTCCAGTACAAATGGGAGACTATTAGATGTATGCCCTATAGCTTATGTAATAGGGTTATGTTCATGTGTTTATACCTTGTGAATTAATGTAAGAGGAATTTTTCTTTATATCATATTGCTTTTTATATGTTACTTATAATTGTTTGCAATTTCTTAAACCATACTGTAAAGTCCTTAGTATGAATTCATGAAGTGTTCAAGATGTGAGATTCTAATTGCATAGAAATGTGATATGCCTAAATATCCTTGATCATAGTGTTAATAAGATGGTACATTGTTAATACAGATAGATTAGCATATGTTATAGTTCTTAATTGGATTAGGAAATAGTTCTCACAAGTTGTGAGCATAAAGATGCGTAGAGTTAACATGTGGATAATTATTATGAAAGTAAGTACATTAGAGACCTACCATGAGATCTTTACATGGATATTTAATTTATGTTAGTGAAACTATCTCATCATATTAGTGGTGCAAGTATCTTTAGACTTGATATCACTATCATAAATATAGAGTGACATACTTTGACTTTAAAGCTTTTACTTTGAACAAGAAGTACACATAGTGAGGTTCTTCGATATGGCATGACATATTAGAAATATGGTAGTAATCAACAAAGGATTCACCACCCCAAATTATAGTAGGGAGTTTATCTCATTATAACGCCTCGAAAACTTCTAATTTATTAATAGTACATTCATGAAAGTGTTCGATGATTTAGAAATTCAGGCCATACTGACACTACCAAATGGAAGTATTAATCATAAAAGAATTTTGAGTGAAGTTTCAAGCAAAAATGAAGTCAATAAGAGGTTTAATAGAGAGGTTAAAGTTTTCACGCTGGTGCCTTATGAATAGTGCTATAATGAAAGATAAACCATAAAATATTTTTTTTTTGCTCAAACTGACCTAAAAAGGAGACAACCAGATACTTAAAAATCCAAACTAGTCCAATGGAACTAGAATGGCAATTTTTTGAGAACATGAAGTATTTTTTTTAACTACATAATATTATTTTTATCAATTTCTTAGAATTTTGATATGAAATTTTAGGGTCATGTTGGATATGTCATTTATGATTTTTTTGGCAAAATTTGAGAATTTTTAGGCTCAAGGATTATTTTTTTGTTAATTTTCAAAGGAAAAAGGGGAATAAAAATATATTTAAAAAAATGCTATAAAAGTAATTTTTGTTATTTTGTTCCATAATCTTCCTCCCTCTCATTCCCTGTGGTTAATGGCTTCTAAGGCCTCTTCGTACACTTTTTCTTCATTTCTCATTGACATAAACCCATTTTCACTGTAAAAAGTGCCTCTATAGTCTCGAAACCTCAATTTTGGCATAAATTCCTAGAAAAATTATGGAGATTTCTTATTTTAAAGTTGATATGAATAGTGAAGAAGGTTTCTTCTAGTAATTTTTTTTGAGTTTCTATTTTTTTATAATATGCCTTAGGGACTAGTAGTAACCATATAAAAGTTGATTTTTTGTTTCGATTTAAAATTGATTTTATATGGATTTTAGAATATTATGTGTTTAGATAAAGAGAAAAGGAAAGAGAAAGAGAAGTAATGAGTGACATTTCTCAATGTATTCAGCGATCGTTGTAAGTGTATTCAGATTAAATTGTGTGTTACACAATGAATTGTATAGAAAAAATTTGTACATGTGTGCATGTGTAATATATTAGAATGTGTATTTTGTGTAGTTGGCAAATTGACAATATGTTTAATTGTAGAAGATGCATAATTATGTAATTCGATGTTGATTTCAATGGTTGTTGCATTAGGACATGAAATGTCCATCATTGTTTAAAGTACAAGTAATAATATATGTGTTTAACATGATGTAAAGCATGAACATTTGCATGATAAAATTGAGTTTGATATGATAATTTGTTGGTATCTTGTATTACTGATTCGGTAAATGCCAATACATCATGTAATGTGAGTTGACCTAATTTTTAGTTATATGCAATTGGTTAACATAATGATATTTGAGTATCAATACCAAAATGTGGTAAGATAAATGTATAAATATTTGAAAACATGGCAATATAAAATAGTGTCCCATACAATTAGATGACTTAGATTAGATAGGTTAACTAGTTAACTAGGAATAGATAGTAGCTACTAGGGTACTTCAATGCCTATATTAGGTGGGTGGAACAATCGTAGGGTCTATAAAGACATTGCATAACCATTTGGTCTATTGGTAATTACATTTAACCTTCAGGCAACTAGGCAGGTGCAGTCATCATAGGGTCGATAGGGCCATTACATAACTATTAGGCTTGTGAGCACTTACATTTGGCTTTTAGGCAATTAGGCGAGTGCAGCCATCGTAGGTTCTAAAATTTGGGCCACTACACACTATGTATATGATCATTCTGATTAAGATCTTGATATCCAGTATTTAGTTATTGCCTTTTAGGTATAGGAACATGTTGATAAAACATTGATTTGAACATAAGTGAATAACATTGGCTTAAAAATGATGATATAATATTGATTTGAATATGAGATTATATATAGAGAAAAAGTGAGATGTTTATTATGACAATTTGATCATGAAAGTGAATGCCATACACTATCTATGATAATTTTGAACAATTGATGCACCTTATTTTCACAACATATGTGATATGTGATACACATGGTTTATACACTAAGACAATAGATACATGTATATGCTTTGTAACTATGCTTATACATACATATTTGATGTGCTTTTATGAGACTATGTGTAGACACAAGTTAATGCAAATACACCACTAAGCACTTTCTTAGCATGTCATTTTTATTTGATGCATAGGTTAAGATGAGGGGGATTGTACATAGCCATAAAACAAAAGCCTTTTTGTAAGAATATTCTTTTTGCAAAATAGTTATTCTTAGTATGATTACCTAACATGTATATTAAGACACTCTTATATAGCAAGGAAGTGGCCTAACCTGCATTGTACATATGTTTTTTAATACATATGTATAAACAATTTTAACTAGTGTTTGAGCATGAGCTTGCTGTATATAATGCTTCATAAATTTGTAGTTGTTATTATGATGTTGTTTGCTGATGAGATTGCATTGGAGGGTCAAATGGACTAAGAAGGTGCTATGTTGAGCTGATTTGTTTTAAAAGTGCTTTTATTTGACATGTTATTATTTAGGGTTGATGCATGGATAGCCATTATGCTACCAAACTTTTTAGTATAAGGTCTAAATATTGAACCTTTAAAAAAATTTTTATTTTTTCCATATTTTTAACAACTATTGTATGTAATATATGTTTTCAAAAGCAAGATTTGTTTCATTAAGCATGTACATAAGACCAAATTCCAGTTCTATATGCATCCTTTATTTAGGTCTAGCAATCAAATCAAGTAAAGGGTGTCATATTTAGTGGTATTAGAGCTCCAATTTAGGCATTCCTTGATATACATATATGGGTTATATAAGAGTGCTTAGGATTTGAAAGTGTACATCATGTAAATATACTTATTGAGGCTTACAGCCTATTTCCCTTACCTACAAATCTAAGTTAAGTCAGTTTACACTGATTGATAAGGAATAAGTCAAGAGCCATGCTCTAACTACTATTGGACTAAAGGCCTCCTGTAACACCTTCTGCATATTCCTATAGAAACCAAATAAGGAATGCTACTTCCCACTAGTCACCGTTCCTAAAATTGTTCTTGGGGTTCATTCGTTTAATCTTGCGTCATAATTTAATTTATTTATCCAAGCAGATATTTTCTTTAATCCTTATATATAGCCCTCTTATATTGACTATTCCCATTTAATAAAAACTTATTTCTAATTAATAAAAATAAAATTTACACAAATTGTTCATTTTATGGAAATTTGGGTAGCATAGTGGCTACTTGGTAACTAAGCCAAAAATATATACCATAAAAAAGACACTTCTAAGATCATACTCAATTGTCCATTATCTCCTAGACCCTTTTAGTCCTCCAATCCCCATATCATTAGTGGCCAACATTTTGGACCTTGATAGTTACACCGACCTAGTGCAGTGGCCCTATCTCAAAATTGTTGTGGCTGTATCCACATAGTGTAGTGGTTTATCTCAAAACTTCTATAATTACACCTACCTTACATAGTGCAGTGGCCCTAATTAGGACCATTATGGCTATGCCTACATAGTGCAGTGGTTTATATTAAGACCTCAGCAGCTATACCTACCTAGTTCAATTGGCTTATCTCGAAACCACTGTGGCTACACCTACATAGTGTAATAGTCAATGTCTTGACCTCGACAATTTCACCTACCATCATAATCATAGCCCCAAAGGCACAGTATCTCTAGTAGCTGCTAACCCTTATTTAACCGGTCAACCTATCTAGTTGCTATCTAACTAATGGGCTAACTATCTATTAATTATTTATATTTATTCACTGCTTATTTGTTTTATTTATTTTTATCTTATAAAGACATAATTATCAACCAATTCCATCTGCTCAACTTTATTGGATAGTTAGAGGTCACTTTTTTCACTAGACAGTTATAGGTCATTTTTCATAAATGTTACTATTTATTTGGTCATTTCTCATTCTTCTCATGGTAGCCTCATGGCATCATTTATTATGACATTATAACTCACATAATGTTACACTTCCATTACCATACTTCATCATTATTTACCATAATTCTTTCATGTCAAAATAACCTTATAAGTACTCAAATTCCATATATCTCATTATATGCCATTTAGTAAGCTTTACTTCACACTTAGTGTACATTTTTCTTTACCAATTCTTTAACATACATTATATACTCTAATCTTTATCATACGCCCATACATGACCATAACCATGCATCATGCCATAACCATACATACATTTTCACGTGCCATGTCCCATGTATGTTACACATGTTATTTTTATCATAATACGTTATGTATATTCATCAAGTACATATGCACAAGCCATGACATACATGTCATGCAAATGAGCATACATACATCATGTAGTTTCATATATGTTTCACATCTAAAACATATCCATATCATCATTGTCCCATCCAGTTTACATCATAGCATGCATATTACATCCAATTAAACATAAAAATGCATGAACCAAAACATCTATACAAATGTTCAAGCATGTACACATATAAACACATGTTATCATGTATCAATTGCATCAAATCCATATACCTAAGGTTGATTTCCACCTTTTTTTACAACTTTATAACCTTGGAACCCTTGGTTCTTCATTCTCCCTTTTTGAACCTACAAATGTGACCTAGAATATAGAAAATCCATATAAAATCCTACAAAGCTCCAAATCAAAATCTCCAAATATAGTTTTTCTTAGAATTATCAAAGCTAGATGAAACAAAAAAAATATAAACTAAGAACACTTACACCCTAAAAAGTCACTATTCACTTCATATTCATATCTTCCATTTGAGAGCTTATTTTAAAGTCCTACCACTTAGATGATGTTCAAGGGACCATCAAAGGTAATTTCCATATAAATTTTGCAAAGTTTGGTGGAGAATTGGTGTAAGAAACAAGCAAAAATGGTAAAGGGTTATTCCTTCAAGGTGGCATCAATTTTGGAAGAGAAAGAGAGGTTAAAGATGGCTTTTTACACATATATGGCCTTCCTACATGTGTAAGGACATGTATAAAGTAAGTGGCATGATTATACCATGACAAGTAATGATCAACCAGTCCAAATAATCTTAGTTTTTCCTTAAACATTAGATAATTTTAAAAATTCATATGTGCTTTTAAAATAGTTACTTTTGTTCCAAAAATTCTTAATTATACTCACTTAGGGCCACATAAAATTTCAAGTTCAAATTTCAAAGGAAAGTAGGTGTATTATTCACCTACTATAAAAATAAACTATGAAAAAATATCAAATGATCTCAAAAAATTAAAATTCCTTTAATAATGAACTCATTGGAATTTTAAACCTTTAGAGTGTCCTATTTTTTGCTCTGTTGTGGCATATCTTGGGTTATTCCTATCATAATCTTATTTTAAGTTACTATTTGCTTATTTGCTACCCAAAATGAATTATTAGTTCTACTAAAATTTTTTAATTATTTCATTTTCACCACTTTCTAGCCTGTCAAAGTTTTATGACTATTACATGGCTCTTTTGGCCTTACAAAGGTATCCCGACTTCCCTCGAACACTATTTAAGCCTCGAAGGTGTTATTTATGAAACCTTAATTTATAGGCATTAAAATTCTTCACCTCTTAAGGAATTTCATCCTTAAAAATTACCTGATGTGAGTAACTGTAGGTATTAAGCCTTTATCAACTCCTCACACTCCCAAGTGGCCTCTTCAGCTTTGTGAAGTCTCCATAACACTTTTACTAATATCTCTCTAGCCATAATCTTCATCGATTCCTCTTTATAAGTTAATTCTAGCTGTACTTAAATATCCTCTCTAGGTATTACATGGGATGTGTAACACCTATGTTCTAAGGCTTTGAGAATAGTGCCATAAGGTTTGAGAAGTGTACCCATGGTGTCGGGCCACTTACATATGGATCGAGGTAATAGCACAGGTCACAAAACTTTTAGGGGCCTTAATTTGATGAAATGAGTAGAATGAATAATTCATTTTGGTCTGTAAGCTACCCATCGGGGTGAAAAAATTTTTTGGGTCTAAACTGACTCAGGATGTGCTCAGACGGAATAAAAAATAATGGACCCGGAAGCTAAAAAATCACACTAAGTCCTAATGATGAAAGAATTTTTGGAATCAGAGGTTGTTTACAAAATCTCATAATTTTTAAGGTTGGCACCCAAATTAAGGCAGTCAAAAATCTAACCTATTAGTGGAATTTGGCCATAAAAATTTATGAGCAAGTAGATGGATTAAAATAGGAATTTTAAACTAAATAGTGTAATTTTTAGAGGTTCAAGTGAATTTCTATGAATTTTTGAAGTTTCCAAAAAAATCAAGATGGATCGAGAAGTTTTGAGACAATTTTGAGGTGTCAAAATGGGGCCCACTAAAATGCCAAGTGGCTGAGTAACCTCGCTAAATTGCAAAGGGCATGGGATAAGTGGATTTCACTTATGAAGAACAAAAACTCATTTTGCTCATTTCCTCCTTTTTGCCTAGATTTCCTAACACTACCCCTTCTATTTTTAGACCATAACTTTCATCTCCAGTGGCCAAATAAGGTGATTCCAGTGGCTAAAAATTCTATAGGATGTTAGGCACCACTAGAAAAAAGAATCAGACTAAAAAGAGCTCTGGTTTAGGAGAAAAAAATAGAACAAAGTGACTAGTTCATGACACTAAGCAGAGTTTATGGCTATATCTCCCTTATTTCTTAAGCTTTTTGGGTGATTTTTATAGCTAACATCCATGTGGTGGTGTGTGTGAGGGATTGATAGCCATTGGAGGGTATTGATAGCCATTGGAGGGCATTTGGAGGCTCATAAAGAGAGGACAAAGTCATAATTGCTTGGTAGAATTAGGTTGGCAATAGAGACTTAGATGAGGATAGCATCTGCAAAGAGATATGTAAGTGAACTTTTAGCCCTTTCTACATGAGTATGGGTGCCTAGGTTATGGATCCTTGAATTTGGATGGTTGGAAGCATGAAATTAAGGTATCCATCTATAGTGTTGACTAAGTTGAGAGTTTTGTAGAATTAATGGTATGTTTTTAGTGTTCGCATAAATGGCCTTAGAAATGCTTGCTAAATTTGTTATCCATAATTGCTTGGATGAGTAATTTGCTACCTATAATGAGTATTCAATATGTATTGGGCATGATATGATAAGGGCTATAAGAATTTAGTAAAGAAATCATCATGGATTATGTATTCTTGCTTGTAGGCGTGAGTTATTGTGAGTAATTTCTACCAATGTTGTTTTGTACCTTAGCCAAAATTAGACTAGATTGGCATGTTTATGACCATAATTGAGTTTATGGCATGTAAAGATGCTTGAATGTTGTGATTATATGGAGAAAGAAGGGAATTTAGTTAAATTTCTCATAGGCACCTGAAAGTTATACATAGCATGATGGCATAACACTTTAAGTTGTTAAAGTGTTGAGTAAGTATGCTACTACAAATTGAAAATTGGCATGAAATACATAAGGAATTAGTTAAGTATAGGACCTAATAATACCATAGTATATACATTCGAAATGTGCCTTGAATTGGCTAGGAAGAGTTGAACTAAAACATGCATTTAGAGCTTAAAATAATGTCTTAAAATTGGCTTTAATTGAGTTAGCAAAGTGAACATTTTTATGCCTTTGAAAGGCTAAAATTGAATCATACTTTGGCCAGGGAATTTACCCAGTTAAAGATGGCATTTATGCCTAGATTTTAGCCATGGAGTTAGCCCAGTTTTAATGTCTTGATACCCATATTTTGGCCATGGACTTGGCCCAGTTTTAATTAGCCTTATGCCTAGTAAAGTACCAGAAAAAAAACCTTGAAAACTAAATCAAATTTTGACTACAAATAGTCCTAAGAAACTGATTTCTAAAAGTCATCGAAATGACCTATACCTAAAC
>CANXYI011308383.1:0-11317 GCA_948208565.1 Hura crepitans | reverse complement strand
TGGACATGGAAATATCATACCCCAAATTTCAAAAATGCCAATGAGTCTATTAGTGAAGGAATTTTAATTTTCTAAGGTCATTTGGAATTTATTTGGAATTTCCTAATTACACGAGTAAATAGTAACCCTAGTGGCCTTTGGAGTTTTCACTTGAGATTTTACGGAGCCCTTAATGTGCACTATTAAGAATTTTTGGAATTAAAACCATAATTTTTGGAGGTCTAGAAAAATTATTTTGAATTTTTTATGTTTGAAATGAAATTGGATTGAAATAGACTGTTAGATTGACATATGGCATGATCCTAGCCGTCTATGTTTTTAATATAAAAGGGTGGCACTTGTGTGGAGGGGTCACATGTGTTAACCAACCCACTTTCCTCTTATCCCTCTCTTATGGCCAATACCTCCCTTTCTCTCTCTTCCTTACTTTTTTCTTCTTTTTCTTCTTTAATTTAAGCTAAAACCCATTAAATTTTCTATGGTTCTTTGCCTCCATGACCTCCTAAAGCCCCTCTCACTGACAAAATTCAAAAATAGGGGCTAGATTTTGAGTTGTGACCTCTTGGTGAATAGTGCCAAAATTCTGTATAATTGTTTCTATTCAAATTTTTTTTTGTTATTTTTTGTAGTTTTAATTGGGCTATGATTAACCATGCAATTGGTCTTCAATTAGGAGTTATGGAGGATTTTTTTATGAATTTTTAAACCCTAAATTGGTGTATGTTATAGGAAAAGAAGAAAAGCTTAGAGAATAAATGAAAGACAAAGCTTAAAGTGGTGACGTAGGGTGTTTTAACACCCTACCTATATGAATCTAATGTACTATATATGTGTTGTTATGTGTGTGCTCATATGTGTATGTAAAAGTGTGTATGCAAAATTATACTTTTATATGTATGTGTATGTAAAGGCATGGAATGAATATGTAAATAAGCTTGTCTTACCTTTAAATGCATGAAAGTGTGTGGATTACATAAAAATGGATGTGTGATGGTGTGTGTGAGTGTATGGCTGATTGGTATGTACAAAGGAAATGCATGTGTGCATGTAAGAAATTAGTATGAAATGAATTAGTGGTGTCTAAACATGGTATGGTTGGAAGTGTATCATGGGTATGAGGTAGATGTGCATGTATGTAAAATGAAGATTAGTAGTTAGCAACCTAAGACATTATGTGCTTAAGTTAATTGAAAGGACTTACATATTATAATAAGAGAATCTAGTACAGTAAGGAGTAATGGTAATGACATATTTGGTTTGCAAATACATTTGATGCAATTAGGATTGGACACATAAGAACAATGGCTTGAGATTATAAGGTCATAAAAATGATCAAATGAATAGTGACACGATGGTTAAATTGTATCATAGTCGTTAGTTATGTATTAAGGGAAACTCGCATGTAACTATCATTATTATAAATAAAGGTTATGAACTCATGATGAATAACTTATAACTAAGAACTTAACATGATAATTAGTATTAGCCTATATCAATTAGACACCTATTGGATGTGTAGATAGATTAACTAGGGAGATTAGCAGCTGCTATGTGTTTTAGTCCTCCTAGGCTATTGCTTATATATATGATTTAGTGGATGCAAGCACCGAGGATCTAGTAGAGAGCCTTGCACACCTAAGCATTGGGAGGTCTATATAGACTTATCTTTACATACCCATATTGTTATAGATTTGGGATGTACCATACAGCTGATCTCTACTATCTATTTTAGCTGATCTAATGTTTGGGATTTGAGAGGTGTCACGAGATTGATCCCTAAAATCCCTATTGTTAGGAGGTCTATTAGGGCTGGTCCCTACCACTCTGGTTTGGGAGGTTTTTATAAATTGATCCCTACTATCAGTGGGGTTAGGTAGGTGTAGGTATTAAGGTCTAAAATGTGGGCCATTGCACAACCTGGAACCTACTATCTAGTGTTTTAAGTGTAGTCTTTCTAGTATGGGCCTTAAGTATATTAGAACTTAAATGGATTAGAAAAGATAAATGCATATAATGTAAAATTTATAATTTCATGACTTAACTAGCACAATTAAGAATATGAAAACATAGTTTAAGTAATTTGATCAAGCTATAAAGCATGCTAAATAATATGTAAAAGGACTATTTAACGAATGACTAAAACACAATTAAATGAACCTGCATGGTCACATGAGTTGCATGTTGTGTGCTTATTACATGATTGTATGCTTTGACATATATGTTACATTAAATTCAACACTGAGTTTATACTTAGCGTATTGGTGTTTCGATCTACAAGTAGAAGATATTAGTAAGATGCTCAGCCTAAAAAATTTCATTATAGTTGGTGAGCTTTTAAAGGGTATATTTTTGTGTCTTTTTGTATGTATGTAAATAAGGCATTCATGTACATAGGGCTCAAGTCCAGAATTGAAATATTATTAGATATGAATCATAATACAAAATGGTTTATAACTAAAGAACCAGAGATATAAGATAAATATGTATGAATATGTGTGTCTTTGAATGATATGGGTTTGAAACCTTGTGTGTTGTTTGATTTGTGTGTGATGTGAATGGATAATTAGAGGGCTAGATAGGTCCATGAGATGAATGGTGTGTTGATGATAGATATTAAAGTGCTTTTAAGTAGGTTTAAAATTTTGGTTTTTCATCTAGGCAATCTTTATGCTACCAAAATTTATGTGAATTGGATTACTATCATATATAATGATTATATTAGTCAATTATAGACAAAGTGAGTATAATATAAGATAACAATTATTAAATAACCATAAAGCATAAACCAAGTAGTCTGATCCATTAGCTTTAAATGAGTGACAACTAGGATGGGTGACTTTCGAGAAGTAACATCTCTTATCAGGTTCTATTAGGAATCAAGTAAGGGGTGTTATAGTTAAGCCCTTATAGTATGGACTTATTCATTTTTATGCCTATAATGATAGCTAGAGACTAGCCTAAGCAATAAGGCAAGTAACCAGAATAGTGGCTTGTATGGACCTATAAGTAGTAGGTTTGCACGGACTTGCTTACTCAATGTTTACATGGACTAACATACAACCAACCTAAACAAACTAAGCCCATGGCCCTTCCCCAACTAAACAACCAAAGCCCAAGGTCTACATGGACCACCTTTCACAAAAGAAGTTTCGAATAAACCTTCTTCTGAAAAGCTTCTAGAAACTTAGTATTTCAATTACTATTTTAATTTCTAATTTGATTAGAACCTTCCATCATCTAAAAGGGAGAACTATTACAGGATATATAAATACCCTTTCCATAAAACAATTTCATCACTAATAAATATCAAGAACTACTACCAATTATAAAGAGTTAATAGCAAAACTCTACCGTAGGAATCACTCAACTATTCCTAAAATCCTTACTAAATATTATTGTTCTTTTAAAGCCTTACCTTTTGCCTCCCTATTTGGAGCATTGACCAAGGTAAGATATAAGGCCTCACACTTACTCTTTTAATCATTTTATTCTTTAATTGAGAATCTCCTTGGATTAATTGACATGTGATGTGATTTGTTGTAATCTTTACATCAATTATAAGAGAAGGTTAATATTTTAAATCATTTTAATCATGTTTTAATAATTCATAGAAATTTTCTAATAGCACTTACTTTTTACAACTAACGACTAAGCCCACATGGATTAGTTTTAATGAATGTTAAAGTCCATGTGCACCAATTATTTGAAAATAAATATAATGAGGCCCGTACTGACCTATGTTTGATAACAATTTGATGTTAATCTTTTATATTCCTTTTTAATGGTTATTTAATGTCTAAAAATGTATGTTTCATCACTATTAACCATAACAACATGTTGTTGATACATATTTTTATCAAGTAGGCCCTTTTAATACGTTCTAATAATTATGTTCATCATTATACATGTAAATTACATTCTGGAATTAAAGTTAAGTCTACACAGACTCCCTTTCATGAGATGTGTAGTCTACGTAGACACATATTTTTAAGATATGTGTTTCATATTGGTTTATATAGGTTTAGTTGTTGTAAAAGTGTTTATATTTTCATTTTGTGATTAATCATTTCAATCATCTTCTCATTTATAACATTTATTTTTATATATTCTATAATCATTCATATCCATATTTACATTTCTAACATGTATTTTTATAATCCCATTTGGTACTATTATTAGGTCTATCCTCTATTTGTTTTACTAATCACTTTTTTTAGTTGCATAAGTATGTACTAGAGATAACGTCTACATAGACCTATTTGAGGTGCACATAAAGTCCCACACAAACAAACTTTGGAGACTTATATAATCTACATCGACATGACAATGTAAAAGCAGGACTAATTTTTTTTATTGTTATTTATTATGGTTTTACCTTTTATTTCTTTTGTTTATTTCAGGCCGTAATGGATAGTATAATAACTTTTTTACAGTTAAAGAGATTAACTTCACATTAATGATTTTTATACTTAGTAATTGGTTTTTTCTTAAGAAAATGGTTTTGGTTTTTATAAACAAAGTTCATATAAAAATGCATTTTAACAAAAGCTAATCTCTAAGAGTTGGGAGTTAGGCAATTACAGCCAATGCCTATTAAATTATAGGTAATTTCCATGTCAAATAACATTTAATAAATAACAATATTTGTTGATGTTTGATTCATGTTTATGCTTTATTGTACTTTTCAAATTAATGCAAATTATTTTCCTTATAGGTAAAGGTGCCATTCATAACTTTAACTATAATGCTTGCTTATATGATATGGCATTGATAAATGTTAGAATAAAAAATTTTTATTATTAGAGAATAAATATGATCTAATTTTGAACCTTTACTATGCAAAAGTTAGTAGTCCTAGGGTAGAACTAGGTGGAGACTCAAAACACAATCGCATCATCCCTGGTGCATTAGAAATCTATAATTCCAAAAATCATTTCCTTGTAGATTTTTCTAAGAAGTTAGCTACCTCTACACAACTTCAAGCATAGTCACAAACTAGTATAAAAGGTCAAAAGTAAGGCAAAGGTGACAGACATAGGGGTATCCATATCTGAGATAGTTGAAAGAGTTAAGCCTAGATGTTATAATGGGTACTTTCTACATCTTCATCTACCTACTAAATCATTGATAGGTTTGAGTTTTACTCATTTTTATATATGCATAGTATAGCTATAAGATGTAACACCTACTACTTGATTCACTTTCGAACTACACAAGAGATGCCACTTCCTAGTAGCTCACATATTTAATTTCTACTTTCACCTGTAGCCTAATTGACCAAAAAAGAAATGTCATTTTCTTATTATTTTATAATCTAAATTAGATATAACTTGACTTCATTACCCTTTGTTTACATAAAATATAGGGTCCTAAGAGGACTAGTTCATCTAAATTATCATAAACTTTCAAAATCAACTTTTAAATTAATTTTATTGCAAGTCTAATAACATAGTGGATATTTGGGTAACAATCAAAAAATTTTATCTGTAAAATAAACACTTATAAACTCATCTCAATCCATAGTCTCACACATAAGATTCTTCTAATCCACCATAGAACTCATCATTAATATCAATAATAATTCACACATACTCAGCATGCACATATGGTATAACAACTATTTATAATATTGCATCTCATTATTACAATATTGTCTATCTCTAATACATGAGTGCATCTATGTACTTATAATATACATAAACCAAAGACATAAAATATACCCCAAAATAAGCTGGCAGTTATGCTGCTCTTATAAGGATAAACTGCATGAACTATCTACTACTTATACATCGGAACAACTAATAAGCTAAGCATACATTTAGTGGTGAATTTAATGATTCATGTGTTGAATATCATATATCATGCATCATGCTATCTCATATGTCGTGCATTATGCAACCATTCTATAACAATCATAATCATATCATGCACCATAGGCTCGTATTAACATGCAATAGAGTTATATGAAGTTCATGCATATTAATTCCTTTTTTTCCTATCATCTTATTTATCTATATTTTATTTAATTAGTCATGTTTATTAATCTAGTAAGTGGCCCATATCCAAAAGACTATAATTTAAAAATTGGATAATGGGATATAAACATGTGTAAGGGCTTACATTTTAGACCTCAAGCTATACCCATCATAAATCTAAATTTTTGTATAGGGTTCTATCTCATAACCTCGATGGCCAAACCTATCTCAATACTTGTGAAGAGGTCCTCACTTTAGACCTCAATGGTAGCACTTATTATCATATGTCATATATCAATATGTGTAGTGGCCCTAATGGATCTCAAAGTGGCTATACCTATATGACATCATAAAAAGATCAATATCATATCACAATCATCCTCATAGAATGACCTCACATGACATAAAAGTGTCCTAGTAGTAGCTACTCCTTAGTTGATCGATTAACCTATCCAATAGGTGTCTAACTAATATGGGCTTCTAGTTGCATTCTATTTATTCTTTGGTTTATAATTAATCGTATTTATTTCTTTTGACAATGCTTAAGTGATTTAGACATCGTGTCATTATATTCTCTTTTCTTTCATAGTCATTTCTTAAATATCATTTTATCTCTCTTCATGTCACTATATATATAAGTTCACTATGCCAGTTCCACATTCAAAGTTATCTTACTTACTCCTCATGTCATCTCATGCATGATCATCACATAAATCCCTCTTCTTTTATTAGCCATTTAATCACCTCAAATTATTTAATTCAATACTTCCTATTTCTTTACCTTATATATATTACTATGTCATTATTTAACATTAAATCTAATTCTATATGTATATTAACAATTTGGCTTTAAGTCACACAATTGCCATCACATCTTAATTTAGCCACACTAACTTACCTCATCCAAAGTCTATATTCTTTTTATTATGAGTGATAAAACACATTACACCAATTAATTAAAGAAACCTTGCATATTATTTGAATAAATTTTAATTATATTCATTAAATTCCTCGTGTGCAAGTTTTGGCCACTTGAAGTCTTATACCATCCATCATGTTTTTACTCTATTTACTGCATCATTTGAGCATCATATAATGCATATGAGTCATTCCCATTCAACTCTCAAACATACATGTGCCATCACATGCCATAATGAGCATTCAATACATAATTACATACCAAGTTAACATAATTTCATAAAAGAAAATGCATGAATCATCAAAGTCAGTTACTCAAGCATCCAAAAGGTTGCTAATTCCTTCCTCAAACTTGTCCTTCTCTCTTTCTATCACCTCTCATTCTTTGTCTACAAACATACAACAAAACTTAAATTTAAGCTCGCAAATACCTTAAATCACCTAAATTCCAACAAAGAAAAATATTAAGAGTTGAAAATAACCCCTTTTTCTCACCTTGGTCACTATTCAACCTATTTGAAAGCTCTTTTTCTAAGCCCTATAAAGGCTAATTTCCACTAGAATAGATATGAGTGGAGTGTAGAGGTAGTTTTGGTGTGTTCAAGTTAGTGAATTATGGTGATTTAATGATAAAAAAGAAGAAATATTCCTACAATTCTTAGAAAGAGATAGGAATCAAGTTTAGGGGGAAAAAAAAGAAGAAGAAGTGTTGTATAAAAGGTCTAAGGTCCAACTTATATTGGGAATGAAGGGTGGGATTTATGCCACATGGAAAATGAAGGGTGTAGATTAAACCTAAGTGAATTTCTCTTTAACCATTCATATCTCATACTACAAATCTCAAAAAATTTCAAGTAATAGCTCTAAAAATAATCAAAATCAATATTTTTATCCCTTAAAAATCATAATTTTTTTCTAAGAAAAATTATTTTCTTTAGGTAAAGACATCGTAAATTAATTATGTTTAATTACTTCCTAATCTCAGAAATTTCCAAAACCAATTCCAATGGCTTAGTTAGAATTTTTAACCATTAAGTTATGCCATTTTTAGAATTTTTTGAGCACTTTTAAAATAATTTACTGTTCAACATTAACTAAGTCATTATTCACAAGACACCAATAAGCAAACTTTACAGTTAAATTTAATCCCTTAAATAACTTCAAATTGGTCCTAAAATTCACCCATAAGTATATTTTTATTAATTCTATCATCCAATGGCCTCAGTTAATCTTAGGTTCTCGAAAGCACAATTCACTGTTCAAGTTTCCCTATTTAATAAATCAAAAAATTATAAGTGTTACATAAGATCAAGGCTTAGCGTTAGAATTATTTGATGTAGATATTATGGCTAGCAACCTATAGCCAACATGTAATAGTGAACAAAGTGCATAGTGAATATCCCTTCATAGTTTAAGGACACGAGTCTCCTATCGATCTTATTAAATTGCCACTCAATGAGTTTGATTTGTTCTTGGGCATAGATTGGATGTCCATGATGAAATGACATTGGATTACACAAAAAAGAGTATTTCTCTTAAGATAGTTGATAGGAATGAGATCACAGTCTTGACTAATGTTATTTTAGCGACTGCACCTAGAAGAATGATTAGAAATAGCTATAAAGCATATTATGCCTATGTAATTGATATAGGAATAAGAGAGCCAAGTGTAAGTCAGATACCTATTGTGACAAAGTTTCCAAATATATTCCCAGATGAGTTATGCTACACCTCTTTACACTAGTTCACCCTTAAAATGTGAATAAGGATATGTTACACCACACACACTAGTGACATTGAATGAATGTCTGGCAATATAATGACTATCTAAAGGCTTACCATAATTTTTACCTATGAAAAACATTTCTATATCATGCAAAAATCATCAAGCTTGCAAAAATATACAGCATATGGGCAAGACATAAGCCCGACACTCTTGAAGATAACTCAAGGACACAACTCAACTCTCTCCCAAGGAAGGGAGATTCAATGATCCTCTTGGCCTCAATCTAGCATCACATAGTTTATAGGCATGTAGCTGACTCAACCTTGATTCCCTTATGCTTGCATAACTATACATAACTAAAACCACCCGTATAACAACCATTGAAACCTAGTCGTAAAACTATATAGCTAGCAATAAACTTTAGTGCTAGATTTCAATTATATTTTTCATATTTGCTATGCTACACTTCATATATATAAATCATACATAATTGATATGTTATTGATGGTCTATCCTATAATGTTATGTTAGGATTCATGGCAAGGCAATTTTGATAAGGGTGCCCATCTTCAGCATTCTTTTACAACCTGTACATAAGAGAACGACTTTGTTAGTACACCCCTTATGAAGACTATTACATTTAATATTTCACAATATCCTATTTATAATTCGAGATGCTCACACAAACACTCATTGGAATAAATGTTCAATTGCTATTACAATTACTTAAATGTTTTATTTTAAAGTGGAGAGTTTAGTATTGTAATAGATAATATGTTTTAAGAGAAAATAAGTTCCCTTTGCTTTAACTTTGTGATAAAAACATATGAGTTATTTATTAATTAAACCATTTTTATAATCATCTTTAAATTAAAAAGCTAGCAAAATGTTGCTTCAAAATTATACATAAGCTAAACATGCTAGGTGGAGAAACCTCAACTATGGCACTCGACCTAGACCAAAATGAGCCTTTAAAAAGCACATTCAAAATTCAATGCGAGGACAAGAGATCTAATATCCCCCATAAGTCAATTTACCTAGTGGTGAGGGTGAGTTTCAACCTAGTTCTAGTTAGTTTAGGAAGTAAACTAAAGAGATTTTGGGTTAAGAATTACCTCTTATTCGTGCCCACCAAATAATATCAGTTTTCATTTTAATAGTTATAATTTTTATTGACCAACCCTTTTATTGCAATTAAATAAATGTGTTTGCATATAAAAAATCAATAAAATTGAAAGAAGATAAAATATCATACATTAAAGCAATAAATATCCCACATAAATGAAATCAAGCCAATAGATATTAGTGAAAAATCATTTAATTGGGTAGCTAGAACATTAGTTCTAAAATGATTTATTACAAATGTTCATTTTATTTATTAAAATCTTTTTCTAGGGAATTATTGAACTTTGTTTTTTCTAGGGAATTATTGAACTTTGTTTTTGAAGCCATTATTTTAGCTAAAATATTTTACTTGTTATTCAAATAAAAACCCTTTTTGGTTATCAGAACATTAGTTTAAAAAAATTAATTTATTTATGTTACATCTATTTGCTTGAAATCCCAATTTTAGCATAAATCTTTCTTTTAATTTAAATAATTTTTATTGTGAATGGACTTTGGTCCACAAAATATGCCCATTAAAACATTTGTTAATTAAAGCACCCTATTTTTGTCAAATTAAAATGATTTTGGGAATTTGGAGATTTTGGTCTTGAAACATTTTATTCTATATAATTAAGCCCTTATTTTGCTTAAAACCTTTTATTGTGACTTTGTTTGCTTATGAGACAAAAAAAATCATTTTAATCTACATGTTATAACATGTATAGAATTATGTAGGAAAAAGTTTAAAATAATTATAACTAAAAAATCCTACTGTAAAGGATCTAAAAAGTTGATAAAAATAATTTATTATAGACCATATATATGAAACATAAAAATAATTTATTAGGATAGAGCCAAGTTTTTGTGGACTAGTAGTATACCTAAGCTAAGTTCGTGCAAAACTTATGAGCACAAAATACTAGTCTACACAAATGTCATTGCCACAAATCCAAAAATGTGCTCAAACTCAAGAATAGAAATGTTAGAAAAATAACATAAGATTTATAAAGACCTTATCACACAAGATAACTAAAAGGAAACACATATAATGAAACATAAAGAAAAGCAAGTCTGCACATACCTAATTTTCATTAAAGTAGGTCCATATAGACAATACCATTTTTTATAGACATGCAAAAAAAAAAAAGAAAAAACAATAAAAACAATACTTAAAAAAACTTGAACTTAATGGTCCATACGGACCTTAAAAATAGAATGTATGTATGAGACTAGGTTTGCAAAGACATTACACTTTGCTTGCGGAGTTCCGTGCAAATATAGACATAAAAACAAATTGAGGAAAAAAAGGAAAGTGGCTATCCCATAAATAATAAAAATGAGCATGAAAATGAAAATTGAAGATAAATTCATAGAAATAGAAGCATTGACATACATGAATAGATGAATAAATTAAAGAACAAATAAATAAAATGAATATAAAAATATTTTCCCATCTCCAATAGAGTATAACCATAAAATAGGTCTTTTAAAACTCCATTCACATAGAGGGTCCTAGATTTAAGAATGAGAAGACTCAAATAAAAAGTAAAGGACTTAGCATTGATGTTCGACATAGGTTGACACATACTAA